>JAMKCH010025758.1:0-58413 GCA_023653785.1 Ophioderma brevispina
GATACATAATAATATGTGATTTTTATAACTCGCGCGACATATCCACGTAAACGGGATCAAGGCGTGTGCGGCTGCCATGAAAGGCGCTCAGCACATCAGAGAAACCATAATACCAAACAGATTATGCCAAGGAAGCTCGATTTTAGAAGCAGGAGGAAACCGGAGTACCCGGAGATAACCTGCGGGAACGAGTATGGATCGGAGAAACCAAATTCACATGAAAAACCGAGAAACGAGCCCCTGCCCGGGAATCGAACCCGAGACCTCATTGGTGAAAGGCGGGGACGAAAAATTTTAAAAAACGCTGCGCCAACACGTTCCCCCAAAATCCCGCCCGCCCCCGTCGGATCCCTCGGTTCACTTAAAGATTCAGTCATGGCGCGTGCCGGCGGATTGTGCCGGCAAAGTATAGGTTTAAAGGCCTGACTCAGAAAATATATTTTTTGGTGTAGCAATTACAAAAAGCATCTAGAACTAAGGATAGTCGCCTAAAATGCTTAAGTAATTCCAACGTTGACAGAAATAGGATTTTTCATTGTTTGTGCAGATAAGCCATATGCACAGTAATACAGACATAGGCTAGGTACGTGTATAACAAAAATTCGTGGATCCAAATTTTAATAGCAAAGTTTTGATTTTCCATATGAATGACTTCGATTTGAAGCGTAGTTATTTTAACCAATGATTAGTATATGTACAAGCATAGTGTTATCAAAAAAATGTGATTTGTTTGAAAATTGATGTGGACCTCATCGGAAATCTAGTCGGGGGCGGCCTTTAAAGTTTCAACAATGGTCAGCATGACAAAGTAAATTTTACAAAATTTGGGACTAACCCTACCCCACCCCCCATTTCAGTTTTCTGTCTAAAGACAAAGGAAATTACATGGTGGCCTTGACAACATTATTATTTAACCAAAGGTTATTTCTTCAACAGAGCTATATCAAAACTAGAAATTTTACTCATGTACATGTATGTGATGCATTTTGTTGTTGTCGCAAATTCAATATCATAATTGGGCGTCCTTTTTATCTTTGTCACACACAGTTTTCGTTTTGTGGTCTCTTGGGGGCGTGGTCATATGGTATGTCAACAGTACCCTATGAGCCTTGGTTTTGGGCACAAAGAACTACTGGTATAACTTTCATTCCATGTAAGGATTGCTATTTCTTTCATGTGCAGTTGACGAGGAAGTCCTTGCAGGGACCCCCGGGGGGGAGGGGGGTACTCAACTCAACATACTCCGGTTTGGTTTTGGTCGGGGATGTGCAAGCTGAGGAGGTTCGCACCCCTAATCCATTTCTACGGGGCATTTGGTAGAAAAGGTATGCATTTCTAAGATTTTGCTTCAAATATACACCCATTTTAAAAATTTTTCTGGCTTGCATGAACCCCAGAAAATTTCAATTTTTAGCTAGATTTTGAGCCTTTCTAAGGATTTCTCATAAAAATACAAACCATGTCTGGTATGTTCTCATGAAAATATGACCCACTCCACTGGAGCCGATCATCCCTGTAATCCTTTAACATGTGTATCCCCCAATCCCCCCCCCCGGGCTGCAGGGTTACCAGAAGTCATTTAAAAAAAAAAACAAAACATTCAAAGAAATTGTCATATTTTGTCTGCACAGTCCAGGAAACTAGTGGTTTTTTCTTTTCAGGTTATGTATGACACTTACAGTGTACACATGTACTAAAGACATCCATATGTTTGAATGTAAAAAGGAAACAAAACTTAAATAATCATGATTGATAATAGTTCACAATCCAAAATTTGTTACTTTTTTCAACTACACAAAAAACCTGCACCCTGGCTGCTAGCGCTGCAATGATCTGGGCTTTTATGCCCTTATCCTTTCTGTTTTTCAATTGTCTTGTTTTTGGAAGATTCTTAACTCTCCTGACTCATCATTCCCCAACTTAAGTCCCTCTGACCTAACATTTTTAAATAAGCCATAACCTCATACAAACACACACAACTACTGTATGTATCGTCCTCTTGTCTTTCATGTCTGAGAAGCCCATTTTGTAAATGTCACAAGTTTGCATGGTGTGTGTAAATCTATATACCTATCCAGAGACAAGAGATGGGGCGAGATAAACATGGCTAGGTGAAATGGAGGGCAGCCACGATAATAACCTGATGATGTCCGACTGTAGTCAAGTGGTTTGCAGGATTTAATCTTTGCAGCCGAATTAACCGGCATGTGAGAGCAACCCAGGTCGTAACGTGCAATAGCTGCCATGTGATACATCTGTTTGATGCCATGTCTTAGGATAATCAATTGTGCTTTTCTTGAGTAGTGGCTCTTGAAATGGTTCTGCAGGCGACACCAACCATTTCAAGAGCCACAGACCAAAGTGTGCGTACAAGAAGGTCGTAAGTGTAATAGTTGCCATGTGATAAATCTGTGGGCTGCAATGTATTAGTATAGCTCTCAAATTTATCTTTTCTTTGGTCAGTGAATCTTGAAATGGTTCTTCAGCCAAATGCATTCGCTTGAAGAACCATTTAAGAGTCACTGACCAAAGTCTTGGCATAATCAATGTTTGGTGGGAATTTCCTGACCAAATGGCAGTATGCACTTACGACCTTTTGCAGTCACACAGACGACTGGTGTGTAAAACTTCCTTGTGTATGCCATAAATTTTCTGCAATGAATTGGATGGTTTTTCTTCTGTACTGTTTAAAGGGAATCGGCTCTTACTTTCAGACCACAAGAAATGCTGGATTTAGGGCTACGTAACTCCTCATATACCTGGCCATTGTTTGTAACACCAGTGGTGGATTTAAGAGTCGGCAGTGGCCAAACAGCTGCTGGACAGGGCCCGCCCCACTAAAAATATTGCTCTTAGGGCCCCCTCGGACACACCTTAGTCCAGGGGTGTCCAACCTGGTGATGCAGGGGCCGCATGCGTTGATCCACAGCATGCGGGCCGCACCAAGTATAGACTACTCGGGGCTCTCAAGTTTGGTCTATGACGGCCCACCAGTTTGGAAGTAGGATCCATATCCATACCAATATTTGGCCAAAAAAAAGATCCAAAGCAATGCCATAGATACAGATTTTGGGTAAATTTAACACAAATTTTTCCTTTGTGGATTTTAGCAATTTTGAGAAATTTGGCCTTCCTTTTGAGGAAATCGGACTAATTTCCACAATTTTTTGAAAAGTTGAGTTCTGATGATGAAATGGACTAATTTTCCAACAAGGGTTAAAAAGTTGAGGAATTGAACTAATTCAATGACATTCTTTATAAATCTATTATTAAGATAGTTATGCATTAATTTTTCTGGGAAGTACCTCGCGGCCGCAATGAGAGCTCTTAGCGGGCTGAAAATGGCCCGCGTGGCCGCAGGGTGGAAACCCCTGCCTTAGTCGCACTGTTATTGCGTTGCTTCTTGATGCTAAGGGGCCCCACCTAAGCTGCATGACAGGGCCCGTTTTTCCTTAAATACTGACAATGGTAAACAAACAAACCCGAAGGAGGGTGTGGTTACCACCTCTTTGCATTGTTTCCGTATTAACCCCCTCAGGTTGACCACCTTTCTTACAGTATCTTGATTGGTATTACATGATCTATAGGATAAAACCGTTGAGGAAAACCAATCAAAATAGACCTGCCATATCATGTACAAACATTTAAGGTTCTTACCATGTTTTAATTGGTTATATATTGCTAGATACACTAATAACCAATCAAATCGGCCGGTGACTCACGGGGGTTTTGTTGGTTCGGTTTTAAACATCTGATTCCTACAAATTAGTACTGCAGGTAGAGATTGGGAGTCAGTTCTTTTACATGTATCAAAATAAGTACACACATTCACATTATGACCTAACTATGATGTTATAAGTTAAGTATGAACTGGATATGGGGTGAAAAAGATTTTGCAATCTATGAAAATCAGACCCCATGTTATAGCATATGAGAATTAAATTCCATATGATGCCAACTTATATATTTTCTGAGGTCTTCACTTAAACAGAGTAATACGGAAAGAAATATTTTTTGTAGCAGACAATTTAAAGATTTGGGATGCTTTAAAATTTGTTGGGATTTCTATAACTTCAGAGACCATGCTTTTTTCAAACTTAAAATTCATCACTTTTAATCCTTTGATTTTAACCCCAATCACCCTTTTAAATCATATTAGACCAACTTTAGGTATTTAGTTGACATTCTACAACAATAATACATTATTTTGTAATGAAATCAGGGCAGGAGTTCATATGTACCCCTTCAAAGTTCTAATGTAACTTTTTTTCAATTTTTGGCCTTAGGGATAGGGTATTTGTTAGTGTTAGGCCATAAATAAAAAAAAATATGTGTCCTGTAGAATTTTAAAGGGGGAGGTACATAGAAATCTTCTTTCTGAAATCAGTTATTTTTAGACCTCAAATTAGCGTCTTAGAACAGCTATTGAGGTCACAGCCATTTAATCGGAGTTTCCGTAACCTGACCCATCTGACACTTTTTTTCTGACACACTTATGAATTTGGAAACCCTTCACGGAATAAAGCACAGGTTTATTCTGTTAAGGTTTCCGAATTCAAAGTGTGTCAGATGGGTCAGGTTATGGAAACTCCCAATTTTTAATTGCTTTCTCATGTACAAGAAAATAATGCATGTTGATGTGACCTCGACTGACTGATCCATTGCGCCAAAAATATTTATCATGGTTGAAATAGAGTTAAGAAATTGGATGGCTTCACTGGTCGACTGGGTAATTTATATATTGTGCCAGCCTGGTTGAATAAAGAGTTGAAAATATTGACAGTTATGATAGCCTTCCCTCTTTGATTTAAAGATTGCTGTTGTTGGGAGGTGAGTTTGTAATGAGTAACTAACATTTTAATCATTGTTCTTTTGTATTGTTCTGGTTTCTTTCAGTCATTGACAAGGCCCATCTATAACTACTATCTGTCTAGAAGGCTTCATTTTAGACCTCGCTAAGAATCTCCATTTTCACGGATGTGAGAAGGAAGGTAGAGTGTAACTTTTTTTGTCTTTAGAAGTCCTAATAATATATCAGGGGCAGTGACGCGACCTGCTCGATTGATTCAAAAATCTTGGTTTTATATAATGATACTATTAGTATAAAAATACTACTGGTTTAGAGGGCAAAGAGCTAGGCACCACTTATTCCCGAGGTACTGGCTACCGGGTCTACCACCAAGGCATTTTTTGACATTTACTGTAAAATAATATTTGTTCAAACATGCCCCGCCCATAACTACACATTCAAACCAAATCACAGTCCCGCCGCAATCAGATAACAATCTTCCATCGGCCCGCAATTGGGCACCAAATTCAGTCCCTGGACTATAGATATATTTTATACATACACCGCAATCCACCCTGTGCCTCAAAGTCTTAATATGCTGGTTGTAGTTATTGGGTCATAAAAAGTGAAGCCCAGTATTGACACTAAGGAAACCTTACAACTAACGGCAACTGATGGTTGCTTAGTCACCTCAATATAATTAAGTGTAACACATGTGGTTCTCCACGGTGTCAGAATTGAAACAAGTTGAAGAGTAAAATTGGGTATGACTGGATAAGCTGCATTCACATCATCGCATCCAGCTGTCGGGCTTCTTACGGGCCAGTGTGAACCTTGAGTTTCAGAGTCTCTATTTTTGGTTTGTATTGCCAAATATTTAATTATGTATGTAAAAGTACAATTTCTGAGAAAGAAAACTTGGATAGACCCGATGATGGCATCAGATAATGTAAAACTTTCCGTATTTTGAGACAAAAATATAAAAAAACACGATTTGCCCCAAATTTTCAGGCAGCATAACAAAAAACAATTTGAAATTTCATGATTCTTATGTTATTTTTAGAAGAAACCAGACAAATTTGTGTCGGGACGGTTTTTGCATTTTTTAAAAATAGAAGCTTACTTTGAATTAGAAAAATGTCAAAAAGTGATGAGGGTTACTTTTTCTTCCAAAAATTTGAGTATATATTGGAGGAATATCTTTCGTTAGAATCGAAAAATGAAAAAATTGAGGAAAAAAACCGTCCTAGAGAAGACGTCTTGCTATCGTAGCGAAAGTTAAACCTTCCCTTTTACTTCGGTAGTTTTGGAGTTATCTTGTCTGAAAATTTGCCAAATTTTGCGAAATGAACATGAGCAAAATTGTGTTTAGTAAAAAAGTGACTTTCACGCCATTCAAGCTGTCTTCTTTCTCAAATAACGTTATCTTGAATCTTCTCAAAAATTGAGTTATGTTGTGCAAGTGATGAAAGACATCTTAGCACATTGAATCAAACATATTTTGTCTCTAACTCCAGACATTAGAAGAAATTGAAATTTCATCTGGTCTAAATGCACTTTGTTTACATTTTCAAATATTGTTTTGTGTTTTTTTTTTCCAAGATGCGTTCGCGCAAAAGTACATTTAAAACACGCGCACGCCATACCACAAAAATCACCGCGCGACGCGATGGGGCGTTGCGCCTGACGGCGTCGTTTTAAAAGGTGCTAAATTCCAGCCGTTTAGACCAAGCAGTTTTTGTGACTTTTAAATGGTCAAATAGCTGTTTTAATCGGCAAAAAATACCAGCTCAGGATTGTCTGCAGCGGCTAACCTTTGTTGGTAACATAGAACCCAGTTTGATGTTTAAAATGGTGCAAAAATCAGAAATTGGTAAAAACAAAAGCACAGGGTTGACATGCCCGTAAACAAAGTTATGAGGGTTTTTATGATGAGAGAATCTAAGAAAGGTTATTGATGTAACTAGCTCCTCCCCGAATAAGAGGGCATTCTGTGAACATGGACATAAAGACACGCACTTTTTCAACTTAGTGTATTTGGTAGTAAATCACAATACACCTATACTTACTACCTTCATATAAAAAAATTGAAATATGAAAATACGTTGCTAACAGAATGACAGAGACAATTTTTTTGGTTGTGATATGAGCATGGCGGCCATGCTTCATACATGGTGGGTGGGTATGGTCGGGTATCTGTGTAGGGTATCGTGGGTCATGTAAGTCTGTTCCCTTTGTATTGCTCTGAATTGAAATATGAAAATTGCAGTTGCTAACAGAATGACAGCAAATTTTGTGTGTGTGGGTGCACGGTGTGGCTCCTGCGTTAAAGGTATAGGCGGGGGGGGGGGGTAGGACATGCAACCTAACAGCAAAAGGAATTCAAAACGCCATCAA
Source organism: Ophioderma brevispina (assembly GCA_023653785.1). Classification (NCBI taxonomy): domain Eukaryota; kingdom Metazoa; phylum Echinodermata; class Ophiuroidea; order Amphilepidida; family Ophiodermatidae; genus Ophioderma; species Ophioderma brevispina. Next base: position 7,187 of record JAMKCH010025758.1, read on the forward strand.
TTTCCGGGTGCTAGTGTGTTTCAAAGACTCAACGTGGGAGGGCGCTCTACGCATATCGAACAGGTACACACAGCAGGGCTGCATTTTCGACGCGAATCCGCGAACGATTCGCGTAATGATTCTCGCCAGCTTGTTCCACACGGAGAATCGAGTTGATTCGCGTACATCTCAGTCAAGAAAAAAAAACAAGGCTTTGGGCCTTGGCCTACCGATTATCATGGAAATAGGAGAATCACACCAATGTATTTTTTTCTTCAAAAGACTGATGAATATCGTCCGATTTATGGTCAAATAAAACAAATATTAAGGCGGAAGTCTACTTTACAATGACAGAAGTCCGTACATATCCTCGATCAACATGATACTTGTTTACAAAAATTGACCTGACCCCATACAATACCATCAACATCAAAGCCATTGTGTTTACCTGTGCCATAGTGTCCCATATAAAAATTGCAGGTTTTTCATTAATAAAAAACGGCAAAATAAATTTTAAGAAAACGTACTAGGCCTGTGGTACTAACATCAATGCAATAATTAAAAATCTAGTTAGAAAATTACACTTTCGTCTATTTTTCCACTACTTATACACAAAAATAAAACAAATGTTGTAGCAAAATTCCAAGGTATTACTAGTATATCGAGGTATGTGGTAAATTCTTTACTGTTCAGTCTGCAATTGCAACAAGGTGATGCGGGGAAGGGGGACTTGTCTGATGGTTCTGCAGCACTATGGAAATTTTGTGGGAAATTCTTAATTAGCAGGTGGAATGTGAATATGATGGGAGTTGCTAACAGGCCGGTAAACATTGTAATTTTGTGTTTGTGACGCCAAATATGCAAGAGATTCGCCGCCGGTTGAGAATTCGTGCAGGATTCGCAAGGTGTGCCGAATTCGGTGTATATTTTGCATTTTGTGCCATAACTGCATCCGATTCTGATTTGTTTCAACCCGCGTGCATTCCTAATTAAAAACAAATATAAGAAGAAATAATCCGGGGAATGAATCAGAATCCCAAGCCTTATAATACTGATTTTGTTCAAAAAGTCCCTTCTCTTGGAAGTCTATGGCATGCTGTAGTTGAGACGGACATGACTGAGCTACATCGAAGAGACGGAATAGGTTAATTTATCACTGTTTTTACAGTATGCGAGTAAAAGAACTCATACATGGAATGAAACTTGTAGTTTAATATTAAAGGTTTTCTTCGGCAAGTAGTTGGTCGTTGAAGCCTCAGGAGTGTCACATGTCGAAACACAGTTAGGCCTAAATTTAAAAAAAATCCAGCTCCAAATTATATGGTCTTTAATTTAAAACAATTGTGAAGAATTGCCTTCTGCCAAAAAGTAGCACTCCCTTTGAAATCACTTCTTGTCACCTTGAGCTATCTAGTCATTATTAAACTGTAAGCTGACAGTAATATCTCACAAAAATAATTAATTGTATTTAGATATCTAAAAGTGTAAAATACATGGTAATAACTGATAAGTTTGCCAAACAGCTAATTTAAGCATGGAATAGTTTTTAAACCTTGATAATAAATTCATAATCTTTACCGAAGAAGTAGTCTGCATCAATTGATTCTCGCAAAAAATTACCTGGCGAGAATCAAATTGATTCCCGCAAGTTGCAACGAAATGGCACCCCTGCACAGACTTGACTAAAGACTAGGCCTACGCCTGGTCATGAATATTTAAATCTAAATGACTGTATTGGAAATACTCATTGCGCGGGGTAATCCACCAAACCCGACAGATTTTGAAAGTCAATCTTTTTCCCAAATTATGCATGATATTTACTAAGGATTTTTTGAACAAAGGTTTCAAGAGGATGAGTTTGTAATGGTCACTGGGACCGAGAAGACTGCCATAGTAAATGCACGTAGCAATTCCAAAATTACCGTTTGGAAATCCCAATGACCCAAATCGAGCAGATCGTCTTCACCCCCTGGGATAGGTGTATGGGTTGGGTGGGGGTATGGGTAGGGGCGTGGATGGATGAGAGGTACATGGGGGTATACACATCCTGGCCAAGTAGAGGACATCACCACAGTGTTTATCGTTAGGGTTGGAGGGTTCCCCTTCTTGATAAAATTTGTCCCGTTCCTCCACTTGACATTTTTCTCAATTTTTGGCGAAAGCCTGTCCACTGTCCTAATACATTGAGTCCCTTCTGAATTATTAGACAGAGGCTGACAAAAAAGACAAGAACACCGGTAAATAGCTATAAATTTAGCAAAAAAGACATCGGTCCTCGGACCGCATGTGTCGCCTGCCGTCGCGGTTTGTAATGATAGGTCTCATATGACCTTTGACCTTGGCATGTGACCTTTGACCACATCAACAAATGAGGGATCCAATGTTGCACCTATGACTAAGTTTGGTTCCAATTGAACTTCCAACTTTTCAATTTAGGTCAATTTTACATTTTCAGCCTATTTTATAGCTTGACCTCACATGACCTTTGACCTTGGTATGTGACCTTATCAGCAAATGAGGGCTCCCATGTTGCATTTATGACTCAAGTTTGGTTTAAATCCATCTAAGTATGCAGATATTACAGGCAAATGTTAACCCTTTTTCACAACAACAGACATCAACAACAGACATCAACAACAGACTACAGTGGACAAAGTGATCCCTATGTGTCTTCCTGCCTTAAGGCAGGCGACACAAAAATGTGTCTATTGCCCAAAACAAAAGGTTTGTGCTATATAGAAATTATACGTCAAAATACAACCCCCTGTCAACAGAAGTCAGCAAGTTAAAAAAAAAAGGTCACTAAAATAAATGTACAGCTGCTAGCTCCCTCGTCAAATGTTGGCAATTTGGTTCAACACTTGTGACGAGTTCAAAGTTTTTCAGAAAGGCGCACGCACACACGCACACACACACACACACAGCTTTTTGTGTCACCTGTATGTGTGTGTGTTTTAAAGTTGTTTTTTTTTCTGAAACAGACTAGACCGTTATAGTTTTGTCCATAAGCAAACTGACAATTGCTCAAATGTTGGTTCTCGCAAAATGTATATGTTGAAAACTTGGTTGGAAAAAGGTCATATACCATATGCATTTACTAAAAAACAAATTAGTGCACAAAAATAGATGTCCATGGATACAAATAATTGATAAAATTCTGGTGGTTAACTAAACAGGTCATCACTGTATGTATAATACATACGGTCATCAATATGTGCTTTATAAGAATGATGCATTCACATGCATTATTTACCACATTAGTGCAACACCGAGGGTGTATTGAATTCAATCCCACAATGCACCAGTTTCAGGAAATTTCACCTCAATAGGGTCATAAGATTCCTCAAAAATCCTATTTTTAACACATATAAAAACTTGAAACTCTGAAAATAAAAGCTTGAAACTCTGAAATAAAGACTGAAATACATTAGCGCTCGTTCACTGGTATCCACATTAACACAGTCCTCTGTGCCTCAGTGGTATTTCTCACGCCTAGAAAGCGAGAGGTCCGGGTTTGAGACCGTGTATTTTTTCGTCTTTATTTAGTTCTGTGCTCGCCAGGTTTCTCATGTCTCACAAGCTTCTGTATATGTTGGTTTGGAATGAACTCGTTTTTAACTATTAACTAAGGCAAAACAAAATAATTTTGTGCTTCACTGTGGTGAATAAATACAACAAACAAGAAAGTTCTTTGCCTATCTCGTTTTTCTGGATCCTGGTTTGTCACTGTTAACATGTTTACTCATCTTCAATGGTTTACTGTACTAAATTTGTACACGCGGCATTCCGGGAGCCCTCTAAAAATTAGGCCATAACTTGAAAATAAAATGCATGAATCTAGGGATTTTTGACATGGTGATTAAGAATTAATTATTTGTTAATGTAAAGTATATAATAATATTCTAAAAAGATACAAATATTTGTAATATTTTTTTATTCATAGGGAACAATCATTTGACTCACACTGTATAAAAACCCTGACTTTTATGCTTATTTAGCCCATAAAGCATTAGTATTGTGGTTCTTAAACTTTTGGAACACTTTTATCCATAAGTACTGACATGTGTACAGCACAGTATAATCACATTGCAATGCATCATGGGATTGGTTCAAAACACCCTCTCGGTGCAACAGTCTGCATTATATTGTACGATGTATCACCGTAACGTAGCTACACTCTTGACCAAAAAAACAAAAGCAAATTTTTAAGGTTACTTAAATTAATTATTAGTGTCTTGTAGCAATGTCCTTCAAAAAATGAGGAGGTAGAACAGTTTTAAATATAGGCCTATAATTTATATGTGTGTCCTGAAGATATGGAATTTTTCCTAAAATTTGTTTGACATGTTTTACCAAAATAGATATTTTACAGATTTTGTCATTGTAGGTCTATTAAACGTAAACGTAAATATTGCAGGTCTATAACGTAACATAATTGAATGCATAATCGCCAATTAGAAAAGCAATCCACGAAATTGCAAATCAACCGTACATTGTTTCGCACCGTTCTTGTTTACGTATAGCAAAAAAAGTAGATTTTTCAAAATAAATGCGAAATGACAAAATTGAAAGCATAAAGGCGAACTTGCATTACCATAAGCTAATGGTAATGCTGTACAATGAAATTGATTGTCGAAAAATGGAATAGAGTGCTCATAGTACAAAATTGTACTTTGGATTTAGACTGATAAGCCAAAAAAAAAACCACAAATTTTTAAGGTTACTTTTAATTATTAGTTTCTTGTAGCAATGTCTTCAAAAAATGAGGAGGTAGAACAGTTTAAGTTACATTTTTATACCAAATTGGCACTTAATACTTGATAATCGGCTTTTGTGCACTCCAAAAAATCACTATAAAATACAGATTTACTCAACCAATTAATTTGAAACTCAGTTCATTAAGAAAAATCTTCAGTGAAATTTCTGTGGCTAATTTGATTTCTTTTTGTCTCGCCTTAACTTCGGCAGAGACTTAGTAATCACTTTTCTGTCATGCTGTCTGCTGGCCCGCGTCCGTTTTCACTGCTTGTGTACGATTTATCTGGAGTTCCGTAGGGCTACGATGATGTACTTGTGGAAAGAAGCGGGTGCATGAGTTCTCGACTTGATTAGATTTTGGCAGAAATATCTAATTAAGTGTCTAATTTGCATATTGTTGAAAAAAGGCCTGTGTACAAGTTCTCTAGAGTTCCGTAAGGCATATAATGAATGTAACTTTGGTTGTAAGGACGCGGGTTGAAGAGTTCTCAACCTGCATTAGATTTAGGGCATATTTTGGGGTCAATTAGGTATGCAAATGACTAATTAATATGCATAAAATCTGTGTAATTGCTAAATTTTTTAACGGTACATCGGATACACAAAATTCTATCACTGCCCATGATAAAGCATGTTATTGTGCGCTCTTTTTTGCCATGGAAAGTATTGTGATTTGCGGCTTAGGTATGTCAAATGAGCTAATTAAATTGCATAATGGCTGTATCGCTGAACGGTACATCGTAAGGTCAAAATCCTTTGCTACATGAAGACCCTATCTTCAATACATCCTTTTGTGTGAATCATAGTTAGGTCAAAGTCATGTTTGAAGTAAAAAAAAATTTATATTTTAAATAATTCTAAAAAAAATTGAAATATCCTCAAATGCATGTTTCGGGAAAAAATTAAAATTGGCTTGCATGTTTCTATCACATTACCCCATTTCACCAATTTTCTACCAAATCTGTCCAGGATTGCCAAGCCAATAATCCGACCTTAAAGGTGCAACGAGGATTTCACATATCATGTGTCCTTTAAAAAATCGGAAGTACTGATTGTTGGCCTGATGTAACGATTTCCATCAAAAATATCCATATGAAAGGATTAAGCCGAGAAATGTTTCTTTGGTCCCAAAAATTGGGAATTCTCTAATTTCGTATAGGAGTCAAAAATTTATACGAAATTCAGGCTATATTTTACATTGAATACAAGCAAATCACAATCGCCTTTTTTGCTCTCTTTTAAAGGTTCAACAAAATGGACATCAGAGTACATACCAAATTAAAGCTAATGCTCCCTTATCGTACAAAATTTCAGCTGTTTCGGTCAACATTTGGAGGAGTTATGGGGCGAAAACTGCAATGCGCCCAACACATCCCTAATTAAGCAAAATCGTTTTCTTTGGTCCATACGTTGGCAGACAGAAAATGACGTCATTAAGTTTACACCAGCCGAAGGAAATCCCTGCAGAGCGATAGTCAATATCAATGATATAGAGCGAGAGCCTTTCTACATAGAATTATGAATCACGTTTAGAGCAAAGGCAGAATAGCATTTTTGTCCAAAACAATTCCTGTATATTTTTTTTCAAATTCAGTAGGGTCAATTTTGCAATGAAAGTTCAAAGTTTTCAGTCAAGGCAAAAATAACATGCTGCGCCGATTTATTTCACACTGTAAGTACTCACCACTATTGTTTTGTATTGCTATAACGTTTAGTTTACGTTGGCATATTGAGGATCAATCGTCTTGAGTGAACATTTAAATGCACTCGACAGTCTAAGTAACAGAAACACCATGACATAAGAACAATATTGGAAAGATATTTGTTCATTTCGACCTACTAACTGAAGCTTTGGAAGTCAGTATTCCCGATCCCTATCCCTATTGAAGCAAGCGCCAGTATTTTGCCGATTGCTTGGTATTCCCCCCTGCGGGTTCGGGGTTTAAATTGGCCTGATGTGTGCCCCTGCATGCGTAAAAGGCGACTAAATGGGGCCCCCTGCGGGTTCGAGGTGAAGAATTGGCTCCGATTTGTTCCCCTGCATGTCGTAAAAGGCGACTAAAATGGGGCAACTCGTCTGTTATTTGAACAGACGGGTTTGTTTTAAATTTAGGATTATATTCTAAATTTGTCATGAGTTCCGACTGTGTAATGGTATTATTAAGATGTTTGGTTGTATACTTGTTTTCAGTACAGTAAGCTAAATCAATTACTGAAAACCAACAATTTATCAATTACATTTGTACATAGTAAGACCACCTATTTATTTTTTTTTGTATGTAAATAGTACATGTATTAGGTTTCTACTGTATAATTGTTGATGTAATTTAAAATCTATCTGTTTGGGCATAATTCCTCGAGTGATGTGAAGCATTTATAAACAACGGTCCATTTATGTACAATCTATGGTCTGTAAAAGGGGATCTCATGTGTTTGCATGTTCTGATGTGATTGTTTGATTATCTGTAATGTGAAGTTGAAGTTTTTGCTTGGTAACGTGTATGAGTTGACTGACCTTTGTCATCAGTCTATGATGTGTAGAGTTATAAATTTATCAGCATATCGTTTGAACCTTTTTTTATTGATGCATGTTTTTCCTAAGTGTATCTTTGCAATGGTTATCTTGTTTTATACTGGATAGGTGCTGCTCTGGTTCATCACTGTATGATGTGTATCCTTTATGTAATGTTAATTAATTTGAATTGAGAAATGGAAGTTTTAATATTGCGTTGTTTGTTTATTTAATGTTCAAAGAACACTGTAATTACACGATATAACACAATTGGGTTGAGTTGTCGTTAAACTTAATACTCACTCACTCACTCACGCTTGATAATTCACACTGCCCATTATGCAGGGTGTTATGCGTCAAATCAGACCGAATCTCATGCAAGCAAAATAAGAAACACATAATAGACGAATCTAGAATCAGTAGAAAACATGATCTTATCCAAAAAAATAGGAATTATTTCTGATCTAGTTTTATGGTCAATAACATACTGTTCATTGACATGATCTTGAGCTTGAGTCGATTCTCACGTTCCACCCGTGGAGATTTGTTTTGCTTTGTGCACGTGTGATAAACTAAGCATCCCAATCCTAAAAGCTCCTAAAATTAACATTTCGGTACTCTATCTTAATTTAATATAATAGTAAAATATTTAAATTTACCATTAGTATTTCTTAGCGTTTCCCCCCTCGTAGTTTATAGCTGCGTGCTTTGGCATCGTCAATCTCCAATTTTGAGCTTCCCGAGGCATTGGCTGAAACATGTACGGGGCTCTACCCCGTACAATAAGAAGATGTTGTTGCGCCGGAGGGTGTTATCGCGGCCAAGTAACTTCTCCTTCATCGTCTCATCAGTTGAATCCACAGATTCACAGCTTTCGCAGGCCATTTAAACCTCAGAAAATTGAATATTCGCTCAATAAATTGCTGGCCCAATTAATGAAAATGTGGGAAATGGAAAGTTTAACCCGGCGAACCTCTTGCTCTGCATTCACAGCGCTTGCGCGTTCAACCACTGTTCGCTGTTCTCCGGTGTACCTCCTATGCGCCACGCACAATGCCCGCCCCAATCGCCGATTTTACTCCAAGCAGCTCACTGCTGGTGAAAGGGCTGGATTTTCATATTTTCGTTACTTCAGGAGTAGATTGAAACGAAAACCAATATTTTTAATCTGGAATATAATTCTCTATCATCTAGTACATACTTAATCTTCCATTTTTGTTAAATGAACTTCACGACTTTCTGTAGGGCGAAATACAGCAAAAAATCTATTGATTAGCTACTCTATATGAAAATAACTTTATATGACACAATATTTGGTGCCTCAAATCTCCAGTTCCCCCTTTACCCTAACCTCCGAGAAGTCATGAAAATCAACACATGTGCCAATTGATCTCATGGACTCTGCCCATCTTTCCGTAAACACCCCATTGCTTCTGATATAGACACAACTTTACGTCGCATTTTTTGTATCCCACCAGTGCACTGCCTACCCAAAGTCCCACGGGGTTATCCCCCACTGTATGTCGGGCCCTCCGTATTTATCAGATGTGTCAAGGTCAACTGCACACCCAGAAGTAGAGCGTACATTCCGGTCATTGCAAGACGTTGAAAATCAATTGATTCTGATTGACTTTCGGCCGCTACCAGCAGAACACCAATTGATTCTGATTGACTTTTGGCCGTTTTGCTGGCAAAACACCCAAAGTTATTCCTCTGCGGGGAAAACGTCCGAGAGTCATCGAAAGTCGACCAATGACTCTGACTCTCCTATCAGGAGACACTTATGTATTGATTCTCATTGACTCGCGGCCGTTTTAGGAGGAAAGCCTCGGTGACGTATTAGGGTTGAATATGTTTTATGAAAACTTGATAGTGCCAGTAGCTATCGGCAGATCAGTACATAGGATCTAATGAATCAGGTGAATTCCTAACTTACAATTATACACTTTTCTTTTGCAGGACTTTGTAGCCAATCTTATTCATCATATATCAACGGTGGCGCTGCTAGGGTTCTCCTGGGTGTGTAACTTCACACGCATCGGGTGCCTTGTACTCATCATACACGATGCTTCAGATATCTTTCTTGAGGTATGTTAATCCATCATTGCTATTTCCAAATGAAGACAATTATTTGTTGTAATTAGGACAGGGCACCATTTAAAGGTGCAACAAGAGATTTCATATAACAGATGTCCTTAAAGGCTGAAGATTTTGAAGTATAACTTTTTGTGTATTAATTAAAAATAGTCACCTAGAACTAAGATAGTCATCCTCAAAGCTCAAATTCCAATGTTTGAGATGAATCAGATTTTTTCGTTTTGATGCAGTAAACATATATGTGCATTATAATAGTGCCATAGTATACTGTATATAACAAAAATTCCGGATCTGGAATTTTATAACAAAGTTGTGATTTTCTACATGAAGGACTTTGAGCTTAGCTATTTCATACAGTGATTAGTATATGGGCAAGCATTATATACATGCAAAAAGCATGAATTGTTTGAAAATTGAGGGCGTCCTCCTCGGGAAATTTGAGTCGGCCTTTAAATATGTGAAAATTCTGATTTTTGCACTAATGTAAAGGTTTCTCTCAAAAATATCCCCATGTGAAATGATTAAGCTGAGAAGTATTTCTTTTGCACAAAAATTCTGAAATTTCAAATGTACTATAGGAGCAAATACTAAATTCAGCCTGTCTTATATTGAAATTAAGCAAATCAAAATCGCCTTTTTAATTGTTTTCACTTTCAAGGCATTTCTGTAGCCAAAAATAAATACAAGGTAAGAAATCTATTGGGGTCTTATCTATATGAAATCAGTACATATGACATGATATATGGATGCCCAAAAAATCTCTTGTTGCACCTTTAAGGATCTTATGCCTAACCAAGGAAGTTGGAAAAGAGGAGATGTATAGCTGCCTTGTTTTATTGGTGCTCATGGAAGGATAGAGGTATATCCTTCATCAGGAGTTGGTCTGATGTAAATTGCTTCCATTGAGTGGCTGTACAGCTTGCAATATACAGGGTGCCCACAAAAAATGGTGCAAGGCAAAAGTGCCCTCGAGCTCGTTGGAGGTGAAAAAAATAAAACGGTGACGTACTATAGGTTTTCCCGGCCAATTTCGCAATTTACGTGTTCCATTTTATAAAATTGACATTCGTTTTTGTGTGAAATTGAACAATGATGTATATTGTTATTTCAATTAAGCAAAACGTCATTCGATTTCATTAAAGGAGCATTCGACCGCGTAGAATGGTCGGCCAATTGCAGTGATATATACATGTATATATAATGAAAAGTGAAGATAACTACAGTGATGAGCTGAGTAATGCAGAGAATGAAACGTGAAAATAGCCGCCATCAAGACATGTTTTAGTGTGTTCTAAAAGTTTGAAACATGTTTTAAATTGGTCCAGCCGTTTGGGATAGTGGATAAAAATGTAACTAAATTGGCCCATACAATTAATGTGGTCACTCGACCCCCATTTCCAGACGATTTTGGGGCTCAACTCAAAAGTAAACATTTCATGGTCATTAAAACATATGTACTTCTCTTATCATGAATTTCTCAAAGTTTGTAATTGGAGGAAGTGGGTGACGAGTCATATATCGGATCACCCACCTAACCTTTTTTTTAGTTTACATCTTACTATCATGGACAAATTAATTTGCCGGAAAATATCAGGCCTATAATTTTTATATGGTCCACACGCGTTTTGACTAGTAAATTTTCGCGTGACACGAAAAGTTCCTTTTTGAATTCTGAGAATGTGCCAATTTGTCATTTGAAAGTAATTATTTCGATATCGTGTATCCTTACCATAGAAAAAGTATACATACTGAAAGGAAATGTTCACAAAGGAATCCATAAAGACATTGTTTTTTCATGTGGGTTAAGGTTGTCGAGAGAAATTTCAAGTAGAAGGTGAGATTTTTCAGGAAAAACAATCTGAACCTTCATGTGACTTTTATGTTTTCATCACTCTTATAAGCGCCACATCAAAAAACATCGTATTTGAACTCTACAGAGCAAGAGCTTCCAAAAATGTATACCTTTTACTAGCTACCTGCTATAGTTTATCTGCGGCACAAACATCTTGTCGACTGTATGAAAATGTACATTTTTTTTCAAATTCATACAAAGTTAATTATTGTTTTCCAGCACAAATTGCACACATGTATGGTGTTTTCCAACTGATTGCATCATGAAACTTTACAATTTCTAGAGCGTACCTTTTCATACCATTAGGGGTAGCTTAGAGATAGAGTTTTGCAAAGTTAATGGAAATGCACCCATGCTGTTTGCATCCATCTAACTACAGACTTAGAGGTAACTAAATCCACACCAACACAGTCAGAGTGCTTTCCTTGAGCACTGTGGCCTTCCTTCTAGTTTTCTTATAAAAACAATCATCCCTGATGTTTTTGTATAACTACATTTGCCAAGGCCCAGATATTCCTCGGTGCCTTTGAATATTTATTGCAAATTGGGTACAGCTCTACCTATTATATTTTAAAATAATTGTATGTCCTTTTACCAGTTTTAGTTTTTAAAGTTCTTGTATTAAATTCACTTTCCCAACCATGCACATCAACAGCAGAATAACACCATCACAAAATGTCCTCCCAAACATTTATATATTGCGCTGTTTTGACCGTGATCCTATTTCTCATTTGGGAAAAATAAGGGTCCTAAACATTTTACTTTATCAGTTGCCAAGTATTTATATGGCCATTTTTCATTGACTCGCACCAAAGGTGGTGCTGTTACGTTTTTTTCCATTCTACTTGGATGAATTGATGATATCTCTGCCAACATGAAAGGATTGCTATGCTTTGGTCTCATTGAAAGCTAAAATAAATGCTCTCTCAGCCCTGTAATGGGCAATACTCTAGCATTTTTAGATGACACCGTGCATCAAAGAATTCATTATGGCAGGGTTGGTGGAGGCGGGAGCGGAGGGCGGGGGAAGCGGTACCACCAAACTCTATTGGAAGTTTAACCTTTTTTCAGAGTGTAGTATTATCAGGCATTTCAACTTCTTCTGCCAGACTAAATTGATTTATGTTCTAATCAGCATCTAAATGATGTATAGAATAGGGCCACAGAATAGATTAAAGTAATTGACAAATTTTAATTAAGTTCTAAATAACGCGTTCACGCATTATGTGCATGATCATAATGCAAGTCACCAACAATACTGTGTCAGTGGTCTTGCCTACGTTAAACTAGTAACTTCAGAACGTTTACCTCTATGTGCATACTTAAGGGTCATTTTAGAGGTCTCAGCAGAGCTTTAATTTGATAGTATTTTGTCCTATGAGGTATCAAGATGGGAATTGAAATTGTACAAAAACATCCCAAAAAATTGTGCCCGTGTCACGGCTCCACCCTAACAGCTACCAGTTCAAACCCTGGCCTATGTGTGTCCTGAGATAATGGAATTTTTCCTAAAATTTGTTTGGCCCTGTTTTTACACCAAAATTATATTTTACTGATTTTGTCTTGTAGGTAATTAAACGTACACGTACATATTGTAGTCTATAACGTAACGTACTTGAATTCATAATCGCCAATTAGACAGGCTTTGTTTACGTATAGCAAACCGTTGATTTTTCAAAATAAATGCGAAATGATGAAATTGAAGCATAAAGTCGAACTTGCATTACCATAAGCTAACGGTAATGCTGTACAACGAAATTGATTGTCGAAAAATGGAGAGTGCTCATAGTACAAGATTGTACTTTGGATTTAGACTGATAAGCCAAACGTGCGGAATGGATGCAAATTATTGTTTTGGTTCATAAAAGTGGAAAGTGGCCGGGAAACCTATATTACATCCATATCACAAAGGAAGGCTTAGCTTTTGAATACCGTTTACAGCATCCAATTTGGTTTTTGCATCAGGTGAGGAATAGGCTTTATATTCAAAGAGAGAGGGTGCGATACACTTTGCCACTTTAAACCACAATCCAGCTGACTCTCGCTTATTTTTTTTTCTTTATCCAGTTCTGCCAAGATGGCCAACTCTTGCAAGATGCCATGGCTGGGACCTCCATTTGCTATATTGGCACTGACGTTATTTAGATCACGTTGGGTTACTACTTTAATTGTGGTAAGTACATAACAGACAAGATATTAACCAATTCCATTAATGCCTTCTGCATACCCAATGTGGTAAGTACATCAACAGGGGACAAGATATAAAAATATCCCATAATGAATTTGATGTACCCAAGTGGGAAGTAACATAACAGACAGATATTAACCAATCCCATAATGCCATTCTGATTTACCCCAATGCTGGTTAAGACATCCACAGACAAGATATTAAACATATCCCATAATGCATTCTGATGTACCCAATGGTAGTACATTAACAGGCAAGAATTTAACCAATGCCATAATGCATTTGATTTACCCCTCTGTTGGTAATACATTAACAGAACAAATTTCCATATCCCATAATGCCTTCTGATTTACCCAATGGTGGTAAGTACATAACAGACTATTCAACCTCTTGGTAATTACCAGGGGATGGCAGCGACGAAACCTAAATTTTAGACCTTAGTCATTGGTTTAATACGTAAAACCAATGACAAGCTTTACGGTATATATTTATACAATGTACACAAGAGCTAATGGATTTCAGGTGGAATCACGTATTGGTAATACCAGTGGGTGGGCAGCCAAACATCATTGTGTCCCATTGGTTTAACACGTAAACCAAAAAATCTTGAAAAAAATCCAGATTTAAAAAAAAAAAAAATTATATTCGCAAATCTATGGAGCGTGAAGAATCAACTTCAACTGCAAAGGTTGATTTTAAAATATTTATAGATGAATAACCGACAAGGATGAAGTCATGACAACACCCAATGTTTTGCTGTATGCTGAACTCTATTTTGATTCCTGTTAGTGAATTGCTATATTGATTTGAGGCCTGGCTGCCATCGTCTGGCCACCACAGCTTTTGACCCATGCAAATTGCTCTTATTTTTAGAATAATTTTGAAGTACTGGCGACACCAGTTATAAGAAAAAAATCTGCTATGCCATAAATTTTCCTAACTTTGAACGGGATCTGTCTTTGTCGCTATTGAATTTTTTTCTTAACATAAATTAACATCTCACATCATCTCTGTTAATGCACAAAATCCCTGACTTCGTCATCCTATTTTGCCCCTCAGTACATAATCCCTCGTAGGTTGTTTACCAGTTCTTAAAATTCTGAAGGAGTTTTAACCCTCTGTACTGATAGGGGAATAGCAAAGTGAAGTATAGGTATATTGCAATGCATTATGGAATTGGTTTCAATTGCCCTTTATGTAAGCAAAGTGTATACAAATATATGTTCAGTTGAGAGTATTGTTTGACCCTCAAATTAAAGATGGCTGCCAATCCAAAATACAAGTGCACTGCAGGAATAACAAAAGGAACTAGTGCAAGTGTTGCTTGAAGGGATTGGGCCAAACTCCATAATGTTGCTGTAGGGGGATTGCTACGCCTCAATAGCGAGTCTGTTACCTTCCCAACATTGATATAAAATTGGATTGATTAAGCCCAAATTAATTGCTCAAGCTATGAGTTGCAAAAATATTTTAAAATTCATAGCGAGACCAATTAATATTGGGCATAAATCATCCAATTTTATCATTATCATGTTTTGGATCCGATATTTTCACACACTTGGACTCCTCAAAACATGATAATGAATAATGTCGGCACCCATTTATACACATGGGTGGAGAGGAGTTGAAGCACTTTACTCAAGGGCGAAACGCATTGGCTACAGCAGTATGAATATCAAGTTCCCACACAGGGGAGGTGGCCGAGCGGTCTAAGGCGCTGAACCGTTGGCAGGGTATAAGATCAACCGAGCGGCCCTGGTTCGAGCCCCGCGAGAGTCGGATTTCTTGGTCATACTCAAATAGTTCCTATAAGGTCGGAATTTGCATAATCGCGCAGTAGTGTGATTATGGAATTTCTCCTCGCTCCCACCCATTGCATGAAATGCGCAGGTGCATGCAATGGGTGTCCGGCGCCTGATGGTTCGGAGAGTCATGTAAAGCTGTTGGTCCCGTGTGTCAGTGGAGTCAATCCTGATCATGTAAAAAGTTCATCGAAAAAGAGTAGGGGATCATCCTGGGTCTGTTACCAGCACTCATCGCTCTAGGTTCCAGAGTCCTCTAGTGTGATGCGGGAACCCGCTTTACTGCAGGTTAAATTGATCCGGATCCAGATCCGGATCCAGATCCAGACACTTGGATGGTGATGGGCAAAAAAGGTAGTGCCCAGGGGGTTAATTACAATATTTCAGCATCTAAGCACTATTTTGAATGGTTACTTGCAGGTAATAGTAATATCATCACAGATACTGTAAGAATGGTGGTATGGTTTACACAGAGATAAAGAACTATTTTGATTGGTCACTCACAGGGCTATCTCATGTTGTGTCCTGTAATGAGCCAATCAGACAGATTTATCAAAGGTGCTAGTGCCCAGGGGGTTAAGGTGACATCTGACATGATGACACACTTACAAATTCAGCACCTTCGGATAAACACACAGTAAAGGTTGCCGAATTTATAAATGTAGCATCGTGTCAAGGTGTTGCCTTATTTACGGGATGCCTCGTTTTGGTCACATTGTAGTGCAGCGTCTGTCAATTATTTTCTTTGAGAAGATGCCACCATCTGGAAAATGTCCAATCATCAAATTGTGTGTGATAAAGGAGCAATCTACATGGCAGTGCAGATCTAGATCAATCCGTTTCCCCAAGATCCAGATCACGGGAGACCGTTTAAGAACTCTACACGACACAGTGAGTGCGAAAGTACGGCGACCTTTCGAAGCTTAAAGTGTACAAATGCTACGCGTAACCTTGGTGATCGAAGAATACTTTACACGTAACCTAAAAGTACGCGCTTAAAGTGCAGCGACTCTAACTAAGCTTGTACACACCATGTACGCGTTGCAGATCTGGATCAAGTTTGGCCATTGCCTGTGTAGAGCAAACTGGATTGATCTATAGAGCAAACCGGATTGATCTGGATCTGCGCTGCCGTGTAGATTGCTTCATATTAAGATGTTTTAAGCTATAGTCCTAGCTGGCATATATGTGGGCTTTGGTATTTTTTTATCAGGATTATTTACAGTTCTGCAGGATCAGCCAATGAAATAGCATGATTATATGTTCATGAATATTCATGAGGTGTAATAATAACATGTGTTCAGATATAGTCCTAACTGGCATATTTTTGTGGTGTACTACTTTTTACAGGATTATTCACAGTTCTGCAGTGGTTAGCTGGAATATCATAGGACCATTCCCTGCTTATTATCTGTTTAATGGGCTTCTTATAGTTCTATACTCGCTACATCTGTACTGGTTCTACACCATAGCATACATGGTCTACATTATCATAGCCAAAGGAATGGTAAGAGCCACACAACACATAGAACCTGAATTCTTGCAGATGTATATATCGTAATCTGAGTGCAACAAAGTCATAAGTGCAATAGCTGCCATATGTGATACATCTGTCAGCACTGATATATATTACAATAACTCAATTTATCTTTCCTTGAGTCAGTGGCTCTTGAAATGGTTCTTCAGGCGACTGTGTCGCCCGAAGAACATTTCATGAGCCACTGACCAAAGACTTGGCATAATAGAATGTTTGATGGGAATTTCTGGCACATGGCAGCTATTGCACTTTATATGACCTTGTGGCACTTACATGACAATATATTTATGTTGTATACTTGTGGAGCATTGTCAAGTGGAATTGTGTCCAAAGAGAAGCACTGAGCAATAACTATAATCTTTCCCTTTAGAGGTAGTTGAGCAATGAAAATTATCTCGACTGGAAATCGAACCCGGACCTGTTGCTCTTCAAAAGGCCTAGGGGCATTCTTGCCATTCAGAAGTTTATGATCACCATTGATATCTGAATGTCCCTTTATCAGATGATGGTGGTCAAGCCTCATTCAATATAGCAACTCTCCCAAATGAATGAAAAAAAAGATTACAACAAACAGACCAAAAACCAATTTGGGCATTTTGATATTTTCCAGTCATGAGTGTTACTATATGTAGCCTATTTATGATCAGGTCCTCTTACATTATTTATTTGTAAATATTAAAAAATAATTGTAATAGTGGAGTTGATTAACTTCAGCTGCAGTGGTTTTGGAATAAGAAAATATTGCTTGATAACATATAAAATTTAGGATTTTGCCTCAAGATTTTGTTTTTGTGTTAAAACACAAGAGGATGTCTCAATTTAGGATTTCTTGGCCGCCATTACTTGGTTTTCATGTGCTAATCCTTGATAGCGCCCTCAGGCAGGAGACTTATTGTTGACAGCTGTCCTCAGCATTTGTATAGGCCCGTCATTTACAAAGAAAATTAGTTATGAAGAAGTTCAAAAAAATTCTTTTTAACTAGTCCAATTTGAAAACCACTGGGAGTTGTCTTGTCAACAATGATGATGGGAGTGACGATACGCTGTGGTACAGCTCTAGTTGACTGTTGTTGTTGACCAAAAAAATATGTAATAATGGATTTGAGGCTTAGGATCGTGAGGCATAAGAGAGTGAAAATATGAAAAAATTCAAGAGCATCAAGGAAGCAATTGAGATCAGGAAGCTGGGTACCACCATGAACAGGGATGGGGGCACAATACAAACTTGAGTCACGTATTGGACGATCTTGTAAAAAAAACAATGGCCAACTCTGTTACTAGGCAACAGTCAACTAGGGCTGTACACAGAGGATCACAGCTCGTCTTCATGTTGACAAGAAAACTGCTAGGTTGTTGAAATGTCCACAAGTAAGTGAGTCTTAAATTGGACTAGTAAAAAGAATTTTTTGAATATAAGAAAATAGTTGCTGTTTTATTCATTTGACTTTGACTTCTGCTAACAATCTCTTCTACTCTTCGTTGTTGCACTTATACATGGTGGAGAAGGATGAGCGTAATAGTGATGTTGAAGAGACCACAGACGCAGTGATTTGAAAACAAGAAGAGATTCAACGGTTTCAGCAAGTATGTCCAACTCCACCAATACAGTTAATGGCGCTCACGCACCGTAGCAAACCACCATTGAGGGAGGGCAGCTGGTTCATCCGTCTAGGGTTTACTATTACCGTTGTTGAATGAAGTAGTAAACTATTCCTCTATATGGCATTGTACTACAATTAGTGTGTGGTACCGAGTTATTCTGCTACCTAATTTGCTATCTCTTATGACGATTTCATGTGGTATTGTGTTAACAAATCTGCTGCTCTATCGTGCCAGGTACCACAGGCATTATGTATGGTAACAGTTTTTGTATTGGGTTCTTGCGACTTTGTTGTATGGCGAAATAGTATTGAATATTTTACTAGTTACTGTGTTTTAATTAGATATTCAATTGCAAATTCTGAAGGGGGATCAAGACTAGGGGGAACAGAAATCGTTGTGTTGGGGTGATGGGGGGGGGGGAAGAAGTGGGGAAAAGTGAAATGGGGGGGGGGGGGGCAAGGTGGGCAGGGGCAACATATGATTTTTTGGGGGAGGGAGGGGGGAGGAGAATGGGAATATTCCTAAAATTCAGGGATATTTGATTTATTTTAACCAATTGTGGCCAAAATCATTGATTTTACCCAAAATTGGTGATTTGGGCCAAAAATGCTGATTTTTGCAAGAATCCATCTTTTTATGGCCAGGGGAAGGGGGAGGCAAACTGGTGGGGGAGAAGAAAATAAAAATAGGAGGGGAATTTACCCCTTCTCACACCCCCCCCCCCACTGGTGACCAAGAGTGTATCTCTTTTATCAAAAGGCGTGATGGAACATTGCTTGGAGCTTCTATAACAGGCCAAAAATGATAGGATATACTCCCATTTCTCTCTCTATGCATGTGCAATGAACCAATGCGAGATTTGGTGATCACAACAGGCACCTGGTGATGATGCAGCTAGTCAGAAGAAGAACTCTTGACCCCTCCGCCAGGACTTACAGTTTCACCTTTTGGTTTGCAACTAGCAAGTCAAAAATTCAATTATATTACTTTTAACATAAGAAAACAATTCGGCAAAATAGAACTGGTGCAATATAATGGGTAGATAGTGGTATAAGAACAAGGCGGGCACGTGATTTGTAAAAAAATGTTGGGAATATTAAATGTCCCTGATTTATTTTATACATCAAGATTTGACATTGAGATGGTGGTGAATCACATAATGATCCTGAGGGGCTTCCTTGTTGTTGTAAACCGGACAGTGAGCTAAAAATAAAAATGACCCCCCCCAAAGGCGAATTAGCAGCGATTTTTGCCTATCGAAAACATCGAAAAAATCATCAAAATTAACTTTTTCTATATTTGTTACTGGCATTGCGAACATAACCTGCAAGTGGCTTGACTTGAAATCGTATATTAAGGCCAAGGCAGTACTTTTATCTGATTCTGTAATTTCTATACGTGCGTATTCAACATTCCGCCAAAAAAAAAACCTTCCCGGTTAAAATATCCAAGATTTTCAGCGTGATGTTGTGCACCATGATTAATACAATTTCACCTCATTTCAAAACAGGACATTGATCTTTGTTAATTCTGTACTGGTGTAACCACAATCACCGTTAGTGCAGATTTTGAGGATGCGTCGCTTTTGATGTCTATTTGTGGGAGACGGTTATGACAAAATTTCCTCAAAATACTTCATTTTGGCACTATTTGGTATTTGTTTCTACATTAGAGCAATTATATGAATTGTACACACTGATCCGGCTGATTTATTAAAAAAACATTGCATTTCCACAGTTTTCTCGTTTCGCTGCTATTATCGGCGGCCTAATCCCGTTAATTAGTCAGGTTTTATGCCAATTCAACGTTTTAAAGCAATTATGAGTGTGAAATCCGCAAGTGGCTGAACCTTGTGATGAACAAAACTTGTGTTTGGAAAACAACTTTATTTAAAACATGATTGAAAATAGAGCATCAGAAGTTTCCGTCCTGGCATTGTTCTGTGATTTCTTAGCAAAATTTTTGGTACAGGTCTCTAGGGGACGTAGGGTGTTGCCTGCAAATTTTTAGTGATTTGGGCGACTTTCTGATCCCATTTACCGCGATATGGGCGGATGGTTTTTGGCAACCCTGGTGGTGAGAGTCATAGTGAATTGAACAGTGTAGAACAGTACAAATCCAGACCAAAAATATAATTCAAAAGTACTTCCAATCGATGCAGTAGTAAGCCATATAAAGTAACCAGTTGATAAAAACAATATTTTGTTGAAAATTTTAAATAAGTAAAATAATATTTTGAATGTGAATGAAATAATATGCCGTAAAAACAAAATATAATATAGCATTTAAATATCTTGAATAAACAAAAGAATATTGTGTTCAAGAAAATATTCAAGAAAAAAAAAAAAAAATATTTATTATAAATGAATAGTGTGTATTCAAAACACTTTCATTTAATAAAATAGTGTTTCAAATAAACAAAGTAACATTTTGTTTAACCAAATAATACTTTGGAAAAGCAAAGTGAATTTTGAAATAAAGTAATATTTAAATGAAATAATATTTCAAATAAAACATTTTTTTCTTCTCTAATGTCACTTTAGGGACTCCGTAATTTGAAACTGCAGTATGAGTAAGAGTTTGTTCTCAGTATGCAGTGTACTCTTAGGTTAGAATTCTGAAAGGAGTGTAACTTTAGACCTGGGTTTAAACCAGGGTTAGTCCTCCCCCTTCTGTCAGTTGTGTGTTTATTCTGGCTATTTTCTCCAAATTTGAACCTTTCTCACCAAATTTGAACCTTTTTCCCCAAATTTGAACCTTTTTTCTCAAATGTGATGCGATTTGGGAAAACCCGCCACATGGTGGGAAATTTATATTTTGACTTTTTACTATCACTGCAGAGTTTGAAATATTAACTTTCCATAACTGTTTACTTCTTTCTTCTTTGATACACACATCAAAAGTTACGCCTTATACAATCTGACAAAAAATAAAGTACAATATAACAGATTTTAAGCTATTTTCTTTATTTTTTCAAAACTGTCCTGTGCGACATGTGGTGGGTTTTCCCAGATCACATCAAAAATCTGCTCAGTCCAGCAGTCAGCCCAATAAGTTGCATGTTTGAAACCTTGGGTCCCTTATTACGTTACAGTGTGTTATGACAGCAACAACTATGAGGGGCCAAGGATAATTATTATGCAAATGAGTAAGTAGATGTAGTTTTAAAATTTATATTTGAGGTCTTTCACTTTTGTTTTATTTGTTTTCAAATTGCAGTGTGTACTTAACACAGGGGTAGAGCTGGAGGGGTTGGATGTGGGTTGACACCCAGTGCTGGATATTTGTCGGTAAAACTGTATTTGCTGGTAAATTGAAACCCCTGTCAGTAAATTTGCGTCTCAGTTAGAAAAATTTAAATGCAGTTCCTGATGCCAATTTCTGATGCCACCTGTGTCATTGTCTTAGGTTTTATGCCTATTCGGTGCAGTGCGTACTGATGTAAGCAACTCCTGTAGATGTGGACTCTGCAAATAAATTTGCATTCCACTTTTAGCCACCCCACTTTTAGAATTTGAAGTGACACTGGAAAATTAAGATGGGTCTGCAGATCTGATGGTGCACATAGTCACGTCCCTACCCAAACTAAATTTGAGACCCCCTCCCCGGATTTTGATGACTTGTATATGCTGGTCTTTTTAAACATTTGGTGATAGCAAAAAAACAAAAAACAAACAATTAATGGGACTGGTGGAAGCAGAAGTGAAGGTGGTTTTGACCATGTTACATGCTAGGTGAAGTGTACTTAATATATGCACTCTGTGACATTTGAAAAATGTATGAAAACAAAAACAGCTTAAAAACCCCTATGGGGTTAGTTTTTGAAGAGTCTCTAAGAGATTTACAATAAAATAATTATATATATCTTCCTGAAAAGTTAGTTTAAATGAAGGTATTCACATTTCATAGTGAATAGAATGCCAACAAAAAATTTGGCATCAATATTTACTTTTTTTTGCATGCCCAGAGCAGCTATTTAGACATGTGCCAGACTTGTACCACAAGTATTTTCATGAGTATGAGTAATGAGTATAAGTACTTTGCCATGAGTACCTAGGCCTGAGTGCGATATGAGTGCGAGTCCACAAACTCATACTCGAATACAAGTATTTGTACTCAAGTACTATAGGTCTGACATGTGCAAATGTTTGCACTCAATTTAACAAAATGTAGAATTTTCACAATTGGACATTTTTTGGACACAATGAGTAAAAAGTATGATTCTCTGTATTCACCATGTACTTGGGACCCATGTTGAATGGCTAGGGGAGTCTCTTAGTTCAATGAGAAATTAAGTACACACGCTGCAGTCGGCAACTTCTTATTGTCAACCCCAGTGGTTGAACAACTACTCTTAATTGGTTAAAGGAATTTATTGGCATCATGAATCTATCGGCACACATATATAATGAAATTACCCTAAATAAGATGTACCAGATGGTTTTCTTGGTCATTGGAGTATTTCCTTGCAAAAAAAAATCCAGATTTAGTCTGACAAATGTACACAACTACAGCAATTGTGGAAGCTACCATCTTTATTCCGTGTGCTATATTTACAGTCTGCCACAAGCCTCATCCTTGTGAACTTTGGTGAGCACACAAAGGATACAAGCAAAGTTCATTACTTTTGGTAGAAGGAGAGCATAATAAATGTGGCGGCTTCCTTAAAGCATCTACTGCTACAAAAATTAAGTATGAAGTGGTGTTTTCTTCCCAAGAAATACTCCGATGACCATGAAAACCATCTAGTACTTCTTATTTAGGGATATTTCATTATATATGTGTCGATAGATTCATGCCAATAAATTCCTTTAAAGTCCACACACCATGAAATTATGATTATATATCAATAGAAAGATTTTTGATATAAAATAAAACGAGAAACATAAGTTTTATTTCCAAACTGCTACAGGTAAGTCACAATTACACTGAAAAGATTATTTTCCTAGAACCCCCCCCCCCCATAAAACAAAATGAAATTCTTCAAATTGGGCGCTATGCCTGTGATGTCATTAACGTATCAGGTCAATAGATCATGTCGGGGATCATGTACTAAAACGTCACGCACACTGGTTTGGAAATCAGTTTCGTAGATCTTTCATCTTCAACCAAATGAGTGAAAGTACAAGCCTGAGTCCAAAATATGCAGATGAGAATCAGAATTGGGATATTCATCGTCGGATAGCGAAGAGCTAGCCGGGGTTATTTCCCGGTGAGGAAATACCCCTGCGAGGACAACGACGCAGGTGATACGTAACAGGGACACCGTGGGGTGATGCATACACCTGTTAGCTGCCGTAGTAGAGTTTAGAGTTTTTCAAATGAACGGTTCAAGCATCAGCGGAAGAAGACAGAAGAATATGAGGTGACATTTGATGTGAAAATTGGTTATTTAAAATAAGGTAATTGGGCTCTTTTTGGCGTATGGAAAATATGGGAAAGTACATAAACTCTTGGCGGTTTTTAAGCCCTCACTGCTTTATAAAGACCAGATAAAAATCGAAACGGTATTCTGTTCAGTTCCTAAGGTCACGGTTTCTTTTGAATGTAATCAGAATTTCATGGTGTGTGGACTCTTTAAGTGACTGTCAATGTCATAACTAAACATTGGTAATTTTTTCATTGACTAAAAGTTGTCATTGGTTGTGACTCGTCAATGGCTGTGACTCGTCACTGGCGATGACTTGTCACTGGTGGTGACCCGTCACTGGCGGTGACCCATCATTGGCGATGACCCGTCATTGGCGGTGACCCGTCATTGGCGGTGACCCGTCATTGGCGGTGACCCGTCATTGGCGGTGACCCGTCATTGGCGATGATCCGTCATTGGCGATGACCCGTCATTGGCGATGACCCGTCATTGCTAGTGACCCGTCATTGCCGGTGGACCTATCCTTTGGTGTGACTCAGCATCGCCTGACTCATCTTTTGGCGTAACTCATCACTAGCATTGATAGCATTGCCTTTTGTGACTCGTCATTGGCAATGATGTATCATCGGTCGATTGTTTGTCCGTTTTATGGACTGTGACTCAGCCTTTCATGGTCCATGACTTGTCATTTGGTGACTCTCATGGACTCTTCTTGTACGATATGTGCCACTGACTTTTCATTAGTTATTCTTGTCATTGGTATACTACAATGTAATTGGAAGTTACAATGTTGCTAGAATACTATTGTAGTAACTTTTAGTCCCAGTGATCAATTTTGTTTAATCACATCAATTCTTCAGCTCAGAACACATTAAGTTGTCCAAACTGTAACTGCAATGAAAATTTGTGTTCGGCAAGTTAGTACTAATGTACTAAAATTCTTCAAAGCTTTAATAGCTAAAGCAGAGCACCTCTACCAGAGGTCTATTGACAGGATTTTACCGATAACCCCTCTAGGTCTCGATTGAGTTTGCCAAGTCACAAGGTAACTAAGATTGCATGTTATAGAATTGAAGAGTTATTTGTTCCTGCTTTTTTCCTGTAAGCATGCTACATGTATTCAATGAATTAAAGCAATAATAGACCTTTTTTGAAGAGCGCCCCTTTCAAACTTGTGCGATTCTGCTAAAAGGCATGAAACAAGCTGAGCAATGCCGCACTTGCCAAAGATAGATGTGCAATGGAGAAATCTTGTAATCTCCTGCTCCGCAGCGAATGATGATGATGATGCAATTTTATGCACAGTTTGTGTTGGTATTGTCTAGTAAACTAACATGTGCACGGTAAATGCTCAAAAGTGTCTATGGCATCATAAAGAAGGAATTTTCGTAATTACATTTGGGGATCCCCAATACTAATTCAATAGGCATTGCTGGCAATGTGAAAATATTCTGTCTATATCCATTTGAAATAGCACATCTCACAAAATGCTCCTAACTTGACTTACGTGGGGGGAATCAACCGAATATCTATGCTGGTGTTGTACACATACACCACAATTTCCCTGCTATCATGTTGGGATGACATTTTTAGCAGCCGTTGAATTATCGGGATCCAATCTTAAGTTCTATTTACAAAATTTCTTCTTCTGCCTCACACAGAGAAGTTCTAGCTTTACCCTTCATAGCTATATTTACTACCAATTACCAATCAACTGTGCAAAAATCGCATTTTCGAATTTGGTGCACTCTAAAATGTGCTTATTATTGGTTTTAACTTGAAAGTTTGATTTCAGGAGTTCAATTTAATTGCAAGGAGGCTCTAAGTTTGAGGTCAAAATGCTAAGTTAATTATTTTTAGTTTCTCGTACCTGGAGCGGTGAAGTGTTTACTATATATACAAGTATTAAATTGTGGTTTTAAATGTTGTCTTAAATTGTAGCTAATTATCTACACGGAAAAATAGTAGCTTTCAATTAGGTACTGTCTTGTAATACATACAGAAGAACTTTTTAATAGTTCAGTGCGGTGCTTGATATTGATGGTATCATTAAGCCAAGCTTTAATGTATGGTGGTTCATTGTTGTGACATTGGGGGAACGGGACAACACAGCTTTTGAAAGTCTCATTTATTATACAAAACTAGAATAAAACAAAATGTTGTATCATTGTGCGACAACAGCTTTGACAACTGATATGACTTATTTATTCCACTGGCTACATCCGTGTACATTTTCCAATATTTCATTTTGGGCATGTATGATTTTGATTACATCCTAGTTTTACACCAATCCATTGAGAATGGGCATATAGATGGCACTATATCTACAACTCGTTGTACACCTATATACAAGTTTCCCATATGGATTTTTCTTACTTTAAACGAAGTAATAGTTCTTTACATGACCCTTACTTATATCATTGTCAATTTGTTGCCACCTACTGCAGATTTTTTTTCTAACAAATAAGACACATTTGACTGGTCAACACGTGACAAATTAAAAATTTCACCGTAATTACTATGCAAAAACGGAAGTTGTAAAAATTATGAGCTCTTTATATCAAAAATTTTTGTGTGCTCTCTATCCTTTAAAAATGGGTAAATGCTGCAATTATTGTTAATGATTGTTCTATCTCAAAACTTTTTTGCAAATGATACCGCTACTTTAACGTGTACCCAGAAATGAAGACTTGGTTTTATCTCGTGTTTCCCCATCACTATTCTCTCTGTTGTTAATTCCCAGCTATCAACTTCTCGTACTAATTCAGGAAGAGGTAAAACCAAGCATGAATGTGCCACATTTTAGCCGTGTACAGTTGTTTTCTTTCTAAAGAACAATAAGAGATAGTTTTAGTACTGCAGATAGGTCAGTGATTTTTCAACTTCACAAATATCTTAAGAACATATAACTGAACAAAACTAGGTTAACAAAAAATAAATTATATCTACTAAAGTATTATACCCTGCTTAGCATAAGGTGAAATGCTTCTATGAGATTTTGGCCCGAAATTATACCTCATGACCACATGGTCCTGGAGCATGTGGTCCTGGAGCATAAATAATCTGGAAAAGTATTCTTAAGTCAAATATGCTCCAGGAGCATATTTGATAAATAATCAGGACCAATATTTTATGTCTTATATGCTCCAGGAGCATATTTGAATATGCTGAATATGCTCCTGGAGCATATTTGAATACACAAATGGTCTAGGAGCATATGGCAAATACCCTCCATATATGGTCCTGGAGCATAATTTCAGGCCAAAATCTCATAGATGCAGGTGGGACATGACCCCATTCTTTTACCGCTTGCATTCTACGTATATCGTGTAGAGAGATTCACCTAGTAATAGTAAAATATAATCCTATCATAGTATGTCTACGTAAGATTACAGACGACCTTGGGCCCTTTTCCAATTTCACGCACCTTTATCAAAGGTCCAGTTTCATCTTGAAGTACATTATAACCAGAAGTGTGTTTTGAACCAATCCATAATGCATTGCAATTGTCCTCAGATTGTACGTACACAACCAATCTAATCATTACTTGTCATAAAAAGTGTTCACGAAGTTTAAACCACAAGACATTTCATGATCCCGTCAAAGTACCAAAGTACTAAATCTTTATGGGCTAAAATGAGTGTAAAGTTGTGGTTTTTATGTGGTTAATAATAGAATTTTTGTACAGGATCCCACATGAACTTTCCTCAAACTTGGTGTATTGTGGTATTGACACAATCCACCCTTTGATTAGAAGGTTAATTAATGCGTTATGTTGGGAATGTGTTTTTGTGCTAATTATTGGTAAAATGTACAGATTAGTCTTTCGATAAGCTTTGCGCAGCCCTGCTTTCACTCCCATGGCCCATTGTAATTTTATTGTTTTAATTTTTTGGGGCGCTATATTAGAATCATAGCAGCAACTATTTTGTAGTTAAGACCTCAGACTTTTCATATCATTTGCAAAAGTCATACAGGTTCATATTTGCATTTTTTCCCAGCACAGCTAAATTACCAGTGTACACTATCTGTTAAACCCCGGGCACTACCTGCCTATCTATCCGCATCTAAGAAAATATCTGATGTCCTTTGGCCGTAGTATCATGCCATGGAGCCATCAGAGATCTGTAAACATTGGTATGTTTACACCAGAGATCTACAAGTATTGTTTTGATTGTTTATCTCGTGTGTCAGCAGTGGCGGGCTCCAGGGGGGGGGCATGGGGGCATTTGCCCCCCCCCCCAAATTTTTTTCTTGCCCCCCAGTTGCCCCCCCCCCCCACTGGTCGAAAGAAAAATGAAGGATTTGGGGCAAAATTATGTGATTTGGGGCCAAAAATCACGATTTGTGGGCCAAAATTGTGTAAATGTCCAAAATTGTTCCATATTTTGCCCCCCAGAATTTCACTTTTGCCTCCCCCCGCAAGTTGTCACTTTGCCCCCCCCCCCCCCCGGGTTGCCCCCCCCCCCCAAGGGCAAAAGAGGTCTTGGCGCCGACAACGGTTGTCAGACAGATTTATCAAGGGGTGTGCCCAGGGGGTTAAAATTTGAAACATTGTACCCCCAAAATAGACAAGTTAACGAGTTAAACATGTAAATGCCCTCTTTCCAGGGGGGGGGTCACAGTTTTGATAATTACAATGCCTGACAAGCAGAATTTGTTGAATGTGTATAAGTTCAAAACTTCTAGAAAGTTTATAGGAATGTTTTTTTAAAACTTCCTGTAATTTGTGTGTTTTGTTGCTCTGTTCATTTTTTCCTTTCATGTTCTTGTAAAGCGCTAAGACCTAGATGTAGCAGCGCTATAAAAATTATGTGTATGTATGGAGTGTGTTTATGTAGGTGTTGATGCTGGATTTTTTTTGGGGGGGTGGTAAAAATCAGTTGCAAGTATTAAAAAATAATGATGATGTATCTTTAGATCAATTAGATTAAACCTGCTTTTTGTCTTGCCCCTATTCATTTTTTTGTTGTTTAGCTGTTTCATTTTCCCTTTCATGTTCTTGTAAAGTGCTAAGACCATAGTCACACTAAGGGTACACATGGTGTACGTACAGTACTCATGTATATGCCCTACACAGGAATTGTTTGCTGTGTACTTAAGTCAATAAGGAATATCTCAAGGAGCCCCTGCTGGCAACCCTTGAATCAAATTTTCCTCAGCCACTGTCTCTAAGTGCAATATAAGTGCTTTTGCATCAAAAATAGTTAGCTCAAAGTTGAAGCCTCAAAGAAGTGAATCAAGGGCCCTGAAGCTTCTGTCTCAAAGAATTTGTCTGATTGTGTGAACCCCGTCAAGTTGTATCGTTTGAGATCAAGTATTGCCCGCATTTTGCCAACTTCATTTTTTTATTGCTTTGTATAATCCTAATTGGGCCAGGTGCACTTAGGTAATTGCTGGGTGTGGTGCATAAGATTGACATTCTCTCGTGAACAGTTCTCATAATACTTGGTTCAGCTACCGTAATATGGGTGTACAGACGTGCTGTGTAATCTGGTAGTAACCACAGTTGTCCAATTAGGGCTGTTGCTTGTACAACGACGGCTTGTATTCCGAAATTACGTAGTTAACCACCTGTCACCATAGTAGATCTGTACAGTGAAATACATAATTCAGTGCTTTTGAGATGGCTTTCCCAATAATCTACTTCTTACTACGCCCTCTCAAAAACACAGCTCTAAGACGTAGGCTTGTTTGTACTTATTGAAAAAATGCTAATTTGGTAAAAGATTGCTTTTAAGTGAGTGTAGTTGCCTGTAGGCCACTGGGGATTTAAATACACTTTGTATGTGGAGGTCAATTACTGTGTGATTTGCTGAAATTAGAGGTAGAATTTGTACAAACAATTGTTGGAACTTGCTGACGTATTTGTTGTGTACATGAACTTAACCAAATAATTGTTGACATTATGGAAGCAGATGTATCCATGTAGTGGCATAGCTTCATGAGAATATGACCACAAATTATATCAATGTTCAATTTTGTTTATATCTTTCTTAACATATTTTGCAGCTAATGTTCATGTAGTAAGTTTGTATAATGCGTGAAAACAACCTATAATGTAAACCAGTTTTATGCTAATTGCTATGTAAGAGTAAAAAAATAACATAAAAGTCTTCGATAAAGCTTTGCGCAGCCTGCATTTCAACTCCAATGGCCCATGGTAATTTTATGTTTTAATTTTTGGGGCGCTATATTCGAATAGAGCAGCAATATTTGTAGTTAAGAACTCAGACTTTCCTATCATCTGCCAAAAGTCCTACAAGGTATTCATATTTGCACTTTTTCCAGACAGCTAAATTACCAGTGTACACTATTCTGTTAAACCCCCGGGCACTACCTGCCTATCTATCAGATTAGAATATTCTGATTGGTCATTTGGCAGGTGTATCATGCCATGAGCCAATCAGAGATTATGTAAGACTATGTATGTTTACACAGTCGATATAAAAGTTTTTGTTTGATTGGTTATCTAATGTTGGCAGCAGGGCGGCGGCCACGGGGTGGGGCATGGGGGCATTGCCCCCCCACCCCAAATTTCCCCCCCCTCCCTTCCCAGTTTGCCCCCCCCCCTGGTCGAAGAGAAAAAGAAGGATTGGGGCCAAAATTAAGTGATTTGGGGCAAAAATCAAGCGATTGGGGCCAAAATTGGTGAATGTCCAAATTTTCCATATTTGGCCACCCCAGAATTTCACTTTTGCACTCCCCCAAGATTTTCAACTTTGCCCCCCCCCCCAGTTTGCCACCCCCACCAGCAAAAGAGGTCTGGCGCCGACAATGGGTTGTCAGACAGGATTGTATCGAGGTGGTGTGCCCAGGGGGTTAAATTTGAAAATTGTACCCCCAGAACTAGACAAGTCAAGTAGTTAACATGTTAAACTGCCTCTTTCAGGGGCCTCACAGTGGAGAAATACATGCCTGACAAAAGCAGAATGTTGTTGAATGTGTAGTATAGTTTCAAAACTTCCTAGAAAGTTTATAGGCATGTTTTAAAACTTCCTGTTGTAATTTGTGGTTTTGGTGCTTCTGTTCATTTTTTCCCTTTCATGTTCTTGAAGCGCTAAGACCCTAGATGGAGCAGCGCTATCTAACAATTATGTGTATTATGGAGTAATGTATATATGTATGTGTGATGCTGGATTTTTTTTAGGGGGGGTGTTAAAAATCAGTTGCAAGTATTAAAAAATACTGATGGAGTTCTTTAGATCAATTAGCATTAAACCTGATTTGTCTTGCCCTGAGTTCATTTTTTGTTGTTCATTTCTTTCCTTTCTGTCTTGGAAAGGTAAGACCTGAGTCACCTAAGGGTACACATGGTGTACTGTACAGATCATGTAGATGACCTACACAGGAATGTGAGTGTACTTAGAGTCAATACGGAATAGCTCCAAAGGAAGCCCCTGCAGGTGCACCTTGAATCTAAAATTCCTCACCAACTGTCTCTAAGTGCAATATAAGTGCTTGCATCAAAATAGGTAGCTCAAAAGTGAGAGCCTCAAGCAGGGAATCAAGGGCCTGAAGCTTATGTATCAAGAATTTGGTATGATGTGTGAAACCACGTCAAGTTGTATCGTTGAGTCAAAAGATATAGCCCGCCATTTGCCAACTTCATTTTTGTAGTGATTTTGTATAATCCTAATTGGGCAGTGAAATGAGTGTGTAATTGCTGGTGTGGGCAATAGAGATTGACTTATGTTCGTGACATTCTTCTAATAAATTGGTGACGCTACCCGCTTATGGGTGTACATAGAGAGTGCTGTAGTAATACTGGAGAAACCAACAGTTGTCCAAATTAGGCCCGGTGGCTTTGCTACACGCCGAACGGCTTATATTCCGGAAATTACGGTATTTAACCCCTGTCACCATAGTAGATTGGTACAGTTTATAATAAAAATTCAGTGGCTTTTGAAGTGGTTCCCAAATAATCTACTTTGATACGAAAAGCCATTCAAAAACACAGCAAGGACTAGGCTTGTTTGTACTTACTTGAAAATGCAAATTTGAAAAAGAGTTGACATTTAAGGGCAGTGTAGTGCTGTAGGCCCATGGGGATAAAGACACTTTGTAGGGAGGTCACTTACGGTGATTGCTGAAATAGAGTAGATTTGTACAAAGTGTAGGAACTTTGCTGACGTATTTTGTGGTACATGAACTTAACAAATACATGTTGACATATTGGCGCAGATGGATCATGTAGTGCATATCTTTATGAGAATAGGCCCACCAATTTAAGATCAAGGTTTCAATTGTGTTTAATCTTTTGACCTATTTTGAAGCTAATGTAATGTATGGAAGTGTGTATAATGCTTGAAAACAACCTATAAGTAAACCAGTTATGCTCATAATTGACTATTTTGAAGGAATTTTCACCGAAGGAAAAAAGAAACACAGAATCGCCAAAACATCCCGACCATTTCTTAAACTATGAGCCAGTGCAGGTATATATTTCATTATTGATTTACATTATACATGGGAAAGAGTCCATATGTACCCCCTTTAGCAATCTACAGGAAACAAATTATTTTTATTATGGCCTTACAATAACAAGTACCCTTAACCCTAAGGCCCCAAAATAAAAAGAATTTGTTTATAAGGCGACGAAAATAAAAAAATGTGTTTTAACAGGGCCCACAGACTCGACCCTGATTTTTCAGTTTTGCAGATTTTTTTTTTTTTTAGTTTTTCAAAAATATGTAAAATGAGCCTTGTTTTTAGGCCCAAATTTATAAATTTGGGCAAATTTTTTTAGAATTTGTTTGTAAAAAACTCTCATTTGTTTTTGACATTTCCAGATTTTGGGGCTATTTTAGGCCAATTTTGAGCTCCAGAAAAGACAAAAAAATTAAAAAAAGAAAAAATTCGCCAGGGGGACCGGACGGACCCTCATCGAAAGGTACGTCGCCCGGTAAACACCAGGGTTTTCTTTTTTCGTCGCCTAAGGGGCACATGGAACTTTTGCCCTATTTGGGTGACCCATTCAAGAGGGGCCCGGTGCCAAAGTAGATTAAGGATGACCAATGTAGATGCCTGTGTATGGCTTTCAGCGATTTTTTTGTCAGAAAAAATATTAGAAGTCTTATGTAGCAGATTATGGGGCCATGACTATCGATGCTGTCTAATGTCTTAAAGTACGGTAGTTGTTTAAGAGGTGATACAGATCTTGCTGAATACCCTGACTTAGTCAATGTTTGGAAACTAGCCGTACACAAAGAATTTTGTACTAGTAAGTTCAGAATTTTCAATTTTTGTGTCGTTGCAAAGGCAAGGCACATAGGGATATGCTTTGTGTGTGTGTCTGTACTGTGTGTTTGTGGTAAAAATGGTTGACCCCAAATGTTGACCTTAAACATGATTCCGTGTTCACCATGACTGCCAAAGATCACAATTCTGTGCTGCATCGTTTAACCCCTTGAGGTCTACCATCTTTCATAAAGTAGCCTGATTGGCCCCATACATGATATAGCCTGAAAGAAACACGAGTAAACCAATTCAGAATAGACCTTTTTATACCTGTAAAAACTTAAGCCTTTCTTACCATGTCTCGATTGGCTAAATAATCATATAATAATATAATTAAAAAAAAAAAAAAAAAAAAGACACTATGAGTTACAATATGCTCATCTACCAAGGAACAGTTCAGTGCATGTACTATACACTGTATTGATCTGAACTGACCTTGTGTGAACTGGGTCCTCATGTATCATACCCAAAAACCAAGGGGTGTATTTTCTAAATACATTGGTGTGAATGAAAGCTATGAAACTGCTGCCAAGGGAATTGAGATTTTACTAGCTCATAGAGAGACCTCAGGGTGTTAAGATATAACCATTCATCCCTGAGAAGTCAGGTAGCCTTGCTCTTATTGGTCTAAGTTGATGGAACAATGTTTTTAGAGATTGTCATAAAAATGATGCAACTTGGGTGATATTTCTATAGAGCTGATAGGGCACACTGACCTCTACATATGGATAGCGGGTATGAGTCGTGGTGTCACAACAGGAAGTTGCTTTTCTACCTTGGTAATATGCGGGAAACAATGCATAAACCTTGTCATAATTAAAGGATAATTTTGA
The DNA here is from genome assembly GCA_023653785.1 of Ophioderma brevispina. NCBI lineage: Eukaryota > Metazoa > Echinodermata > Ophiuroidea > Amphilepidida > Ophiodermatidae > Ophioderma > Ophioderma brevispina. The sequence goes on from JAMKCH010025758.1 coordinate 40,958, forward strand.
TAACATAGAAACATGCTGTGTGTAATATGTGCACAAGCAGGTGTATGCCTGTTTCCGCCATATTACCAAGGTAGAAAAGCATTATTCCTGTTGTTCCCTCGGGCGACCATTCAACTGCTGCGGCAAGCCCGCTATCCATGTGTAGAGGTCAGTGATAGGGCACTGGCATAGAAGGTCAATGGTTAACTTGGCCCTACCTGTCTTCTAGAACAACTTAAACATGCAGAGGAATACAAAAGATCATCTGCCAGAAAGAAATATCTGAAATGTTCAGGTGACCAGGTGCATGTATTGTATTCTCCCATTGAATGTGCAAGCACTTTATAGTGAGGTCAATTTACTATCTTAAAGGCAGTGGAATACAAACATGAAAACTTTATAGACCAAAAGCCATTGATTGCACTTTACATTAAGCCACCATTTGTATATACTTATATCTCACACAAGAAAATATTATTGTTAAAATGAAAATAACTGAACATCATTTACAAAATGTGACAAAAATTTTGCAGTTTGTGAAAAATATTATTGACCTACAAAAATGCAGGGTGTCTTTGGTTGGCAAATGCGTACTGAATATTTGAAGAGTTAGTAAAAATGCAGTTGAAAACTTAGTTGTAACTAGAAAGTTGTTTGAGATCTGTATGGTTTATGCAATTTAGGGAAGAATACCAACTCAAATATTGTACCATTCAGGAGAATGGAAAATCCGCTTACTTTAATACTGGGGAAAAGTGGGCAAAGAAACTACTTATTTTTTGATCGGCTAGAGAAGTCTGCTTTTGATTAATCTTTTAAGTTATAACCCCAATAGATATTTGCATTGTTTCAAACACAGAATTACATCAGGGTCTCTGCCATTCAATTTCATGTGTGAACCTTCTTAGATAATGTGTGTCATGGAAAAATATTGTTTTAAAACAGCTTGCAATATTATAATTCCCTTGCTAACATTCTTTCAAACTTGATCTGATAATATATAACTTAAGCTTTGTACTGCAGCGGTTACTTGTGTAATTAAAATTAAGCTTATAGACTTCTTGTTCCTCTTAGTTACCAAAGCTTGTTGCGTAGAACCTAATTGGTGCTCACAAAGCAATTTTAAGTCATAGTTAACTATGAGCAACTAGTTTAGTATACAGTGTTGTTTACCACTCTTAAAAATATGGTTATATAACTCTTACAAAAAATTGACATTCTATATTATTGATTGATTGATTTTACTTGGTTCCACAACATATAACATATACAATTATAATAAAAAGGAAACAATATAATTAACAGTAGAAATATTATTAATGTACATACATATAGTGTTAAAAACATACATAAATAATAATAATATTATGTTGAAATAAATCCTATCACAAAAAAGTTAATGGCATATTTACTGTGCGACAATGCTATAGCATTGAGTTTTGCATTGCTAACCATTACACCTTAGTCGCACATTAAATGTAGGTTGTGAACATGCACGAATTGACATTCATATGAGTGCATTTTCCTCTGGAGTTGAACATTTTGGATGAATTGGGTATTCTGCCACCCCACATCCCTCAACATGCAGTTTATTTCGTCGAGGCTGCTGAATTCATAGGGTGGTGGCACAATACTAAATTCTTTCCCAGATTTTAGTTGGTTGTGCAGATAAGGGGAGCTGCTATAAAAACCCTGGTGTTGCTTGACAAGGTGTTGCTATATATTGGGGGAACGGGTGGCGCAATGTATCTTCCCTCGCCTTTCACCAATGAGGTCCCGGGTTCGATCCCTGGTATGGGCCCGTTCTCTGTGGCTTTATGTGAATTTGGTTTCTCGATCCATACTCGTTCCCGCAGTTTTTCTCCGGGTACTCTGGTTTCCTCCTGCTTATAAAATCGAGCTTCTTGGCATAAATCTGTTCTGGTATTATGCTTTATCTCATGTGCTGAGCGCCTTTCTTGGCTGCCGCACAGCGACTTGAGATTGTTTAAGTGGATATGTGGCACGTTAAAAATACACATTCATTATTATTATATCTCATAAAATAGAAGAGGAACTTATGTTAAAAGGATTAAAAAGCCGATGAGACTATTAGATGATTGGTACAAAAGGATGATTCATATTCCCTTTGAGCCAATCACAGACATGTAAGTTAGTTAGTTATACCAAAGTTTTAAATCCGTTTTGTCCCCGTCAACAAGGGTGGCGGATAAACCGTCACTCAGCAATATGCTGTGTGAGGATTTATTGGAGCCAAAAGATAATGACCGGTGCCCTTACTGACGTCAATCCACAGTTTTCGGCAGTGGGGCCTAGCTTTGGGCAACCACGCCCGCCATGCAAGGCAGCATTTGCTGGATGGCCGCCATTAGCTCTCCAGAGCTGACGCCATTGTAGGTAGATCTTCTTTCATTCTACCAGGGTACACCAGCTACCCTCCTCATAAGAAATCCGATGGGGGTGACGGTTTTTAGCCGCCACGAACTCGGCCCTGGGACAGGTGTACTGGTACCAGGATACCAGTAGCAGGCCTCTAAGAAACGGACCTGACACTAAGAATGGTGGTAATGCAGAAGAGGATACCCTAACATTTCAGAAGCTTATCTTCTTGGTTAATCAAATGCATTTGATATGTAATTGACCAATCAAAAAGTACTGAAAGAAAACAGTACACACATTATCTTGATCTGGCTCTGGTCAGAAGAGCACAAGTGAAAGATGATATTATGAATGTTATGAAAGGGTATTTTTTATTTCACTCCCCCAAATTGTTTTCACCTTGTGATCAAGTTTTGACCTTTGCATATAAACACGTCATATTTTTTTAAAGGTATGAATTCAGTATTGGCCACCACATTCTTCATCATGCAGTTATTCTGTTGAGGCTGACGAATTCATTGGGTGGTGTCACCATATTAAATTCTTTACTTTTAAATATTATTGACTAATTTTGCTACCACATAGGTTGTTCATGCAAAAGAAAAACTTGGTATTAAATATACAGTTAACATAACGTAACTTCCTTTTAATGCTATATTGTTTGTGCGTATGCATGTGTAGATGTCATGCCATCTAGATTAGATCAGTTTGTGCTGTATAAATGCTTAATAAGGTCAAACCTAAAAGGAGAAAAATGTGTTGGCTGTAGTTAATCAGAATTAAAACAGGATATGATAAGATATGGTAGCTATTGAGAACTGCGTAGCTATAGTACAGGCTGTTTTCTCTTATGTATGTGGACACTTCCTAACCCCACATTATTTTCTAATATAATCTCCTGTTAGGAAGCAACCTTTCTCTTATACTCAAATATTGCCTGTTTTGATAACTTGGCCAATCTAATTCAATCAGATCAAATTACAATTTTAATGATTGAATCTTTATTTTTTTTAAATACATTATCTCAACCATAACATACATACAAAAACTTGTTAGTATTTAGGAAATTAGACTTTGCCCCAAACCTAATTATAAGGCTTCATGTTTCCTTTAAATACGAACACACTATATGGGGGTCCCTGCCGGAGTAGTATTTGACTGGACTTTGTTGCCCTCCAGATCATTCAAGGATTCGAAGAAACAATGCATGCACCTGGTTCACCTGAACATTTACTAATTTCTACAGGTGATCCTTTGTTATTCTCTGCATGCTGGTTGTTCTGGAGGCATGTCTGGCCAAGATAACCTATTGACTGCCTTGCAAGTGCCCTCTAACTACATGATAGTAGTTTACCATAGGATTTGCATTAATGACCTGGGTCTGCTCTAGTGTTTAACTCATGTACTCTATCAAAGGGCTGTGGGCCTGTTTATAGTGAGTACCCCTTTAGCTAAGACAGTTTATGTATTACTACTAAAGGATAGTGTGAAATGTGGCCAATCCTACCACTAGCAGTGTTGCGTTTCTAAGTGAAAGCTGAGCAAAAGATCTTGTGCAGTAAATTATTGTATACCTACGCCTTTTTAGTAGACATGGTAAACTGGTTTCTCTTTTTGTACTTTTGGATTTTTAAAATTTTGATTTATTAAATAAAATGCTGGGGGTCTTAGAAGTTGTGTAAAGTCTAAAATGATGTCAAGGGAAATTCAAAGGAATATAACTATAATTTTTTATGAGTGGGACCCAGGCCTCAGATTTGATTTTTTAAAGAATTTTACCACAGGCCATCAGGATTGAACATTTTTTACCCAACATAGTTGAACTTAAAATGGTAACCCATGCATAAATTCCAGTTCCCCTGATTTGATGGATAACTAACTGTAGCTAGTCCAACCTGTGCAACTTAAAAAAGCCAACAATCTTTAGTTTTGCACAATCATGCTGTTGCAATCTCTTCCCATCTACTCTTGAGTGTAAAAGTGAGGGTTTTATGTGTTAAGAATATAGGATGTTTGTGGGATCACACGACCTTATTGAGGTGAAATTTCCTTAAACGGGTGCAATGTGGGATGGACTCAACACACCCTCTGATACATGTATAAAACCACATTATTACTATATTAGCAAGTTTGTGTGTGACCAGAAATTAAAATGTAAAGGCAATGTATTTAGTATTTCAATTTTATCTTCGGAGAATTACGATAGTATGACAGCAAATAAAATTGTGAGTGCAGCCTTGTGATCAGGGTTGCTCTGTGTTAGAAAGGAGGGCAGAGGTTGTTTTGGACCAATCCCATAATGCATTGTTATATGCCTATACTGTACTGTACAAAACACTTTGCAGTTCTTAGGGATAAAAAGTGTTCAAGAAGTTAGAGCAACACAAAATATTTCATGATCATGCTAAAAAAAACAAGTACTAATGCTTTGAAGGCTAGAATGAGTGTAAAAGTCAAGATTTTTGTGTGTTAAGAATGAGATTTTGGTAGGATCACTTGACCCTATTGAGGTGAAATTTTCCCAAACTGGTGCATTGAAAGATTGACTCAATACACCCTTGAAAGGAGGGATTAAGGAACTGAAGCATCAAACCTTTTACTGCTTCTCTTTTTTCCCCCAGTATATTTCCCCACAAATAACTTTTAAAGTTACTCTATTTTTGTCATTGTCATAAAGTTGTTAAAAAGTCCTAAAGTAATTTTGTTAGGGCTTTAATAAGTAGTTGACAGGGCCGTACGCAGGACTTTTTTTTGGGGGGTGGGACTTCATAAAAGTGATCCTAATCCACCCTAAATGATTTTTTTTAACTTTTTGAACATTTCATCACCAAAAAGTGGACTTTCTTGTCAAAATTTCTCTAAAGTTTGGACCTTTTTATCAAAAAAATCAGCCCAAAGTGGACCTTTTGTGGAATGGGGGGGGGGGGGGGCCCCCCCGGCGTACGGGCCTGGTAGTTGATTTTTGTATGCTTAAGTAGCAATGTGTAGTTGAAACATGGACAGCACTACATGCATGTGTGATCTATTGATGCAGTACCCATTACGTATTCTTACAAGTATAATTATGCATTTCTTTGTCTTTGTAATTAATGGTACATGATCTGTTATTGATATATAGTAATTTATATATTACATCTATTGTTATTATTTTTTGTATTTAACCAGTACTTGCATTGAAATACATGTTAAGATTTATCTATTAATGTGTACTCTTGTATATATATTGGTTATATATATTTCCCCTTTTTTGTAGTCGGATTTATCTCAGTTTTGTCAAAAATTGCTAAAAACCAAATATGAACGTATGCAGTTAATGTAAGCTTTAATAATGTGAGAAATTATCTGCTTGTAAATTTTCGAAAGTGGAAAATATTTTCTCGAGTGCAAAATTTCTCGAGTGAACAATTTCTCGAGTGAACAATTGCTCGAAGTTATACAATTTCTTGAGATTTCTCGAGTGAAAGAGCTAGCATATTGATGTATCATAGAAACAGTACAATAATTGACTGTCAGAGTGAGAAATGGTAAAAATGTACAACTAAAAGTGAGAAAGTCAATAGCACACGAGAAATTACCCACTCCTCAACTGAATAGAATATTACAATCACCTGTAGTTAGATATTTTTACCACTTCATATTTAATATAGTGCCGGTATAAGAGCGATGTTTTCTGTAGTTCATGCATAGGTTCTTTTTCTTATTAACATGATGAAATATAGCATCATCTTATTTGGATCGGAGACTCTGTTATTTGTTTGAAATAATTCATAACACATTATGTTCCCACTCCCTTAAACTTTTGGACCTAATATTTGACGTTTCAGTAATAAATCATTGACCAGAACACACTATAGTCGTGTCCACATGGAGGCTGAAACTCTGCAGTTTCAAAACTCTGGAGTGTTGATCGGGGTTTTTGACTGTGTGGACGCATTTGGGGTTTTAAACTCTGGAGTTTTATCGGGAGTCTAGTGGGGTTTATCCCCATAAAAAACTTGGGGTGCGTCACAAACTCATAAAACATTCCGGAGTGTTTTGGAGTGTCCTGCCATGCGGACAGCTTTGGGGGATAGTAAGCGGAGATGACCTTGCAAGGTCATCTTTGACAAATTCGTACATTTGAATATCACACGCAAAATTCCACAACTTCCGGTCTACACTCCAATATGGGAAGAAGGAGAATGATGAGGGGGATATTTTTCAGAGTTTCGGCCATTGTGTGGACACAACTTGGAAGGAAGCAAAATAATTGGATTTAATTTTCACCTCTGGAGTTAAAAACATTTGGATTTGTTTTTTGACTGCGTGAACATGGCTTTTGTAGTCCAATTTCAGGATAGTGAAGGACTTATAATGCCCTGGGTGCATCATCATGCTAAGACTGCAAAGGATGTGATGATGTCCCAGGCCTGTCCTCCAGCATCCTTAAATTGGACTACATAGTGTGTTGTGCTCAAATCGGCAGATGATTTATTACTGGTGAAATGTCATATAGTATGTGCAAAGGTTTTAAAGGGGCATTTCATGATCACCAGCCTCGTCCCTCAACTAAAAAAAGTTGAGCTTTTTAGATCATCTTAATAGCCTTAATAATTCATGCGTACCAAATCTTGCGTGCAAATTAGGTTGAATCTGTAAAATTCCACAATTTGGTATTTTCTGTCCGTAAATGGACAGAAATTACAGCACAGTTGCCGATTTGCTCATCACACAAAACAGCAAGATTGGGATCAACTCAAACATTGTGAATAAGCTTTTCTCAGAATATCTAGTGAACCATGAATCAAACAGAAAGTGTGGAATCACACGAAATGCCACCTTTAAGTGAGCACAGCTTGTTTGCAAAGTCTCATTTAGACAAAAACCAGAATAAACAAAAATTATAGCCGGCGACACACCTTTGACAACTTGATTTGGACTTTTAGTCGCTAACCTACATTCTGTGTAAAATTTACGAAATTTCTTGCGTGGCAAATATGATTTTTCTTAAAAAATCAGTTTTCCACGTCTTTTCAATGGAGAAATGGGCATATAGAGGGCAATTAACAAAAATCATGATCTTTCTAGGCCTATAGGCAAGATTCCCGCAATGGATTTGTCTGATTTTGCAGAGATGATAGCTCGTATGTCCCTAATGTTATAAGTTGTCAAAAAGTGTGTCGCCACTGTTAAAATTGTTCTAAAAATAAGAGGATTTGTAACGGTTTGTCAAACCCGCTGTGTGAGTAGGAAAGCAATGAGGATGAACCACCTAGCATATTGGCACATTTCAGAAAATACAAAACTCTTCAATTGCTTGCAAATGATAGTTAGGCCATTGGATATTTTGCACATAAAATTAACATACTTCAAAAATGGATAGGGACTAAAGAGGCTAAAGACTCCATGTAATTTGTAGGCTAACTTCAGAGTTTGCTTGTAATTTAATCAAGGAATGTGTAGATTACATGAATATCATAGGACTTTCATGATCATTGATTATTAAAAACCCACCAAAGGTCACAGACGGCAAACAAGGTGCATTGCTGTGGGAATCAAATAGGCATAAAGTATAATAAGTACAGAAACTGGATAAAGGTGATTGTCGATTTATGTCTATTGTGTTCTCCACTTGATATGAGGGTCTGGCACTTGCACGTACAGCCCATCAAGTACCATGGGAACAAAACAAAAAAAACTTGCGGTTTTTTTTGATGGTAGATAGAAGCAATAATGACACATTGCAAAGCCTTTCAATAATGTGCTATAGATGGTTAACCATGAATTAGTTGGTATTTTGGTTTCATCTTGGGAATGAAATGGATTTGAGGGCTCAAATTTAAGGACGATTAAGATGAAAAAATATGTGGCCCTTTCATTGATATCAAAATCGATACTACTTCCAGGTAAATTCAGGGGGGGTCCCAAAGACGATAGAATACGCACCTTTAGTTAGTTTTAGCTTGAAATGTAGCTTTAGTTTCAAGTTTTGTTCTTATTGACATTCAGTTTTTGTCCAATGACCTAAGCGAAAAAGAGTCATTCTTTTGTTTCTCTTTACTTTCAATCTTATGTTTGTTTGTTTGTTAGTTAAAACAAAATTAAATCGTGTTTTGTCCCTTGCTTAAACGGGGTGGCCGGATTTAGCTCGCGATCAGCAATCTGATTGTCTGAAGATTTACTAGGGCAAAGATAATAGACAGGGGGCCCTTCCTGATACCATCATTTTTAGGTGGTGGGCTAGCCTGGGCGCAACACGCAAGCAGCATGTGTGGATGGCTGCCATTAGTCTCCAGTGCTGATCCTTGTAGGTAGATCTTCTACCAGGGTAACCAGATACCTTCCTCAATTCAGATTCCTTAGAAACACGATGGGATGACAGATTAGCTGCCAAATCTGCCCTGGACAGGTTAGGTAGTGCTGGTTACCAAGGATACCAGTAGCACTTGTGTAGTAGCGGCCCTTCTTAAAGGAAAATTGACTTCACAAATTTATTGTTTTTTTTTTTATCACACCCGTGCTACTTTGATGTTAAAGTCTATCTGAAAAATTGAAAAAATTTGCAATAATTAATAAATTGTTTAGCATTAACTAAGTTATCTTAAGAACTATCTGAACTTGACATGCATTTTTGACCATTTCAATGTTTTTGCAAATTTCACATGCACAAAACACGATTTCTCAGAAAGTGTAAGGGATGCAAGACTTTAAATTTGGACCAAATGTTGATTGAACTAAAAGGATGATTAAGCTGACAAGAAGGAATTTTTCACACAAAAATTGAGACAAAATTCTATTTTCTTTTGTCAAAATATTTAGAAAAACCTGTGGGTTACCCCACTTAACAGAATGGGAATGGAAGTGAAATGGAACTATACTGAAGGAGTTCATGAACAATTTAACCTTGCTGCCACTAACATAGATTGCAAAATCAAGCAAGTAGACTGTGGAAACCCTTGCCCAAATAAGAAGACTTGACCAGCTGGGGATCTACCTTCTGGTCAGACAGTGTGATTAACAATATTAAGAACTCAAAGGCCTACAACACATTTTTGAAGCTGTTAAGTCTGATCATGGAATTATCTATTTTAGGATGCAGGATAAAGTTACGCAGAGCTGTGTAACCCCCTCCCAGAGATCCATGAAAACAATGACTGGAGGAAGGTAGTGGGGAGAGATAAGATAGCAGTACATAACAGGTTCAACACTCTTGTTGATGAGCTTGAAGATAAGATCCCCAGCAGCGTATATGATATCCTCACTTCAGCCAACAAAGAAATTGTACTGGAGAGGCTACCTAGAGAAAACCTGCCTCAAATGACAAAGTCGTCAAAGCCAGAGCAAAAAACTGAGTCTGCAGCAAGAAGCACCGTCCTGAATCCACCAGAAGCTTCAAGCAAAACCTCTGATGCCACTAAGGCTGTACTATCATGCTTACACCGTGGTGCTTGAGGAGCATGTTAAAAAGTCCAAGGCTGAGCCTTGACACCCTACATCTTGAAAAAAAACATGCTGCTGCCTGGGAGGGAGTTGACTGATAAGAAAAGTTCCACCACCCAAAAGAATCAAGGTGAGTGAATCAATGAAGAGTTGCGCGGACACTGGTTTCAGCACTTTAGTTCTCTCTTGGGAAGCCAGTTCAGAATAACCCTAACCTTGATGAACCTTTCTTCAATGCACAAGAGATAGCGCTACAGACAACCCTTCCCATTAAGACTGGACCTTTTACTATAGAGGAGTAATATGGAAGAATTCACTATTCAATGATCAACTGTTAGAATTTTGCAACAACACCTACATGGGAAACAAACCAGCTGCCTTATCAACATCGTTCATCACTCTTCTACTAAAGAAACGTGACCTCCAACAACCCCAAAAACTACAGAGGAATCACACTGTCACCACTGGCCTCTAAGATCTACAACTCAATGCTGCTCAACAGAATCGCTTCTCACATAGATCCCATTCTCAGACGAAACCAGAATGGTTTTCGCAAAGGCAGATCAACACTACCTCGGATACTTGCCCTCAGAAGGATCATAGAAGAGTTGAGAATTTCCATGAGAAAAGCTTCAATTGTATTTGTAGACTTTTCCAAGGCTTTTGACAGTATCAACAGAGATGTAATGCTGCAAATTCTTACCAACTATGGTGTCCCAGAAGACACTGTCAAAGCATTTGCCATCATGTATGATAACCCATCAAGCTTTGTGCAGACCATGGATGGGCCCACAAAGGAGTTCTAACAACTAATGAAATCCTCCATGGAGATACTGTTGCTCCCTATCTCTATGTAATCGTGGGTGATTACAGCCTCAGACAGAGTCTTGACATCATGAACGACAAGGGACTCACCATCAAATCCAAGCGTTCTAGACGTCACCAAAGTCAGCATATCACAGACTTTGACTATGCAGATGATCTAGCTCAAACAGCCGATCTGATATGTGGTGCACAAGATCGACTAACATCACTTGAAAATGCTGCAGAAAAAGTTGGTCTACATCTAAATGCCAAGAAGATGGAATATATGACCGTCAATGAGGATGATAATCATCAACCTATCTGCACTACAGACGGTACCCAACTCAAAGAGGTCAGAGAGTTCAAGTACCTGGGGTCCTATGTTGCCGACAGCAAGAGAGGCTTCCTGTCACGCAAAGGATAAATCTTGGAATGCATGCAGTAAACTGCACAACTTATGGCAATCTGGTATCTCCAATTCAACCAAGCTGAAGTTCTTAGATCCTGTGTAGAGAGTAGTATCCTGTTATATGGATCTGAGACCTGGACCACGAAGAAAGAGCTACAGGATAGACTGGATGGCACCTACACCAGGCTTCTTTAATATGCGAGTACAAAACGTATCCTGGCGTGAGCGCATGACCAAAGCACATGTAGCGGGAACGCGGCCCTGTGAGCGCCCCGGAGGACTCGCGGGTAAGTTGCAAGGGGCAGAACCTTGCGCTCCTTGTGAATGACGCACGTGACTCGGTAAATCAGTTTCTCAAGTATTTTATTAACCCGCCTCGCCCTGTCGCAGATTACTCAACAACGTCAAGTACCTACAACAGGAAACAGCAGACTGCGATTACATGTTCTTTATAAAACTATTTACACTCATATAAGTTTTGACAATTCTAAAGTATAATAAAAATGGGAAAAAAAAAAAACACTTTTTGGGCAGAAGTTCCCCCCTTTAGGCACTGGCCGGCAATCGTAATACAACCATCGGACACCTGGGTGCATATGTTTACATTTACACACATGGACGTTGATTATTGTACAAAACACAATCGAAAGGACTTTTGGGCAGAGGTGGCCCCTCTAGGCACTGGCCGGGCAATCGAAATAACATTACCATAGGACACTGGGTTGCATATGTTGTAGTTACACACATAGTTGATAATTACTTTTACACCTCATAGTAGTAATAAAATTTAAAAAGGAGACACCTGTGGGCTCCAACACAAGCACATAGCTTCTTCGTGCACTCGGCGCCACACAGTATTCGTAGCCACCGATTTTCATCGTCCCATGGTTTCTCAACTCCATATGATGCTCTTTTCACATTGTATATTTACGAAGGCAAGCCCCTCACTCCTACAAGACGCCGACACTACATTGGAGGTGCCTGCCTTTCGCATGCAATTGTCGCATAATATTCATGTCACTTATTATTTATTGAAGGCTAAGCCTCACCCCACCCAAGCAGCAGGACACGGGTCTTTGCCCCCTCAAGATATCAAGAAACCAGAGGCGAGCGCTTGCCTTTTTGCATGCGTTGTCCAGGTTATATTTATTGTCCTTGGATTTTATTTACTGAAGGCTAGCCCTCACCTCCCACAAGATATCAGACACAGGGTCTTTTGCCCCCTACAAGATATCAAGAAACATAGGCGAGGCGCTTTCGCATGCGTTGTCACATTCTATTTATTGTCACTTGTTCTTATTATTGAAGCTAAGCCCTCACCCAACAAGACGCCCAGCCCTACAGTGAGGTGCCTGCCATTCGCATCATTGTCACATAATATCATTGTCACTTGTTATTATTTATTTGAAGTCGCTAAGCCCTCACCTACCCTCAGATATCAGGCCACAGGGGCTTTGCCCCTACAAGTATCAAGAAACATAGGCGAGGCGCTGGCCTTTCGCATGCGTTGTTCCAATTAGATTTATTGTCACTTGTTATTATTTATGAAGGTTTAAGCCTCACCTCCATCAGATCTCAGGACACTGGGCTTTGCCCCTACCGATATCAAGAACATAGGCAAGGCGCTTGCCTTTCGCATTGCGTTTTCACAATTATATTTATTGGTCACTTTGTTATTATTTATTGAAGGCTAGCCCTCACCCCCATCAAGATATCAGGACACAGGGGCTTTGCCCACATACAAGATATCAAGAACATAGGCGAGTCGCGCTTGCCTTTTTGCATGCGTTGTCAAATAATTTGAGTGTCCCTCTGATGTTATGTACTGAAGGCTAAACCTCAACTCCACAAGATATCAGGACCACAGGTGGCTTTGCCACCTACAAGCTATCAAGAAACATAGGCGAGGCGATTGCCTTTTTTTTCGCATGCGTTGTCACATTCTATTTATTGTCACTCTTGTTATTATTTATTGAAGCTAAGCCCTCACCTCTAACAGACGCCGAGCAATACAGTGAGGTGCCTGCCATTCGCATGCGTTGTCACATATTATTCATTGTCACTTGTTATTATTTATTGAAGGCGAAGCCCTCACCTCCATCAAGATATCAGGACACAGGGGCTTTGCCCCTACAAGATATCAAGAAACATAGGCAAGGCGCTTGCCTTTCGCATGCGTTGTCACATTATATTTATTGTCACTTGTTATTATTTATTGAAGGCTAAGCCCTCACCCCCATCAAGATATCAGGACACAGGGGCTTTGCCCCTACAAGATATCAAGAAACATAGGCGAGGCCCTTGCCTTTCGCATGCGTTGTCACGTTATATTTATTGTCACTTGTTATTATTTATTGAAGGCTAAGCCCTCACCTCCATCAAGATATCAGGACACATGGGCTTTGCCCCTACAAGATATCAAGAAACATAGGCGAGGCGCTTGCCTTTCGCGTGCGTTGTCACATTATATTTATTGTCACTTATTATTATTTATTGAAGGCTAAGCCCTCACCTCTCACAAGACGCCGAGCACTACAGTGAGGTGCCTGCCTTTTTGCATGCATTGTCATCTACCATTGTGACATTAATGGTGACATTATAATTTGTGACATATTGTGACATTATAATTTGTGACTATTGTGACATTATAATTTGTGACTATTGTGACATTATAATTTGTGACTATTGTGACATTTGGATGTGACACATTTTAATTTGTGACATTGGATGTGACACATGTCTGGTATGGAACCCACCAAAATCTCCTCTTACCTCTTCTGCTGAAATAAACGTGGTTAGTACATAATAATAACTAAGTTTACATGGCTGTACTATTTTATTTTCTCACACTAACCGCCCTACGTTCATGTCACCATTCGCTATGATGTGAGTTACAGCCAGTCTAAAGTTACACATTTAACACTAACTCCAAAGTGAGGGGCAATTATGTTCCCAGCATCTCAATCATCATACAATAATAAATCTATATCCGTCAATTTCATAGGGGACAGTTATAATTATTCCCTATGAGAGCATGTTCCTAACTATCCCTACAGGATGATAATTATTTTAATTGAAATTTAATTATTTCGCAAAACATCAAAATGACAAACAATTTAATTAATTCACCATATCCATAAATGCAGGAAGCTTAAGTGATGACTTTCTAAAACTGTTGATTACAGGGGAAAAGTTATCATGTGTCTTTTGAAGTTATTTTAATATTTAGTATTTATTTTATTCACCATGCATATAATATTCCAAAGCAATAAAGAGAAGAATAACAACTTCCCCTATCATTTAGACGGAACATTAGCCTTGTCTTCACATATAAAATATAATATTATTAACTATCAACATGGATTTAATCTCTCCTAAACTAAACAATTAAAGCGAAAATGTTTAATAATGTCTTCATCGCTCCTAACTTCATTAAAAGTCTTCACATAATAACACACATCATTATAATTATTCTCTACCTCTCCTAATTATTTGCAGTTCGGTGCGCATGTGCAGTAACATACAGTGAATGACCTAAAGTTTTACATGAATTTAATCCTTCATGAATTAAAGAGAGAAATATTTAATCATGTCTTGATCGCTCTTAACTTCATTACAAGTCTTCACATAATAACAACAAACATCATTATAATTATTCTCTACCTCTCTTAATTATTTGCAGTTCGGTGCGCATGTGCAGTACCATACAGTGAATGACCTTGAATTTACATAGTGACCGTGAATAAATTAACAATGAAAAATCAAAGAGGAGAAGAGATTTCACAATGTGCATTTTTCACAAACAAAATCTTATTATCTCCGAAAATCACTAAATATATTCACAATTTCATTTATTATAATTTACTAGCCAGTCAAACATCATTACTGAAAATAATATCTCACAAAACAGTCCCATCAAGTTGATACGGGATCCCTACACATAGCTTGTACGACGACAACAAGATACGGCCGCGGATGTGCACGGGTGGTCATTCCTAGATATGAGTGATGCGGGGTGGTAAATTCAGCTATTGCGTTTTTAATGTGAAAATAACATGAAAAGTAGATGGTCAACACCATATTCAAGCAAAATTTCTAAAATCTTCAGAAAAAGCGCTTTATTTTGATATCAAACACGATGTCTCAAGTATTGCAGGGAGTTGTGTAGTGTAACCGGAACCCGTACAAAAATGCGTGTATTCCTATGGGAGAGTCATTAGTGGTGCGCTCCCTTAACACTTAACTGCATAAGGGGTTTGCACTTCCGTTAGTGCATAACGGGGGGGGGGGGTTTTTTTTTTTTTTTTTTTTAATTAACAATGAAAAATCAAAGAGGAGAAGAGATTTCACAATGTGCATTTTTCACAAACAAAATCTTATTATCTCCGAAAATCACTAAATATATTCACAATTTCATTTATTATAATTTACTGGCCAGTCAAACATCATTACTGAAAATAATATCTCACAAAACAGTCCCATCAAGTTGATACGGGATCCCTACACATAGCTTGTACGACGACAACAAGCATGACAACAGCAAGCACCACGCATTCAATACGGCGCTGTACTTGTACATGTATCATGAAGACAACGAGCGTCACACAATAACTTGCCCGTACCATAGAGTTGTACAGGGAAATTGACAAGATGGCGCAATTGTGTGAAAATCTCCATCCCCTCGCTTCAAATTCAATTTTATAAAGTGAGTTTGACAAAAAAACACACACCAACTAATCTCCCATCACTGCAGATATGGTATGCAATTAATGATTTTTAAGATTTTTACCGAAATAATGAAATTCCAGTGACTTTCTGAAGCGTAATGTCATTGACTGTACACATGCACAACACCGTTTACTGCTCGATTTTTCACACTAATATTTCGCATCTTTCGTAATACCTATTTACATGACAGCAACCTAACATCCTAGCGGTGATATTAGAATGACAAAATTTATTATCAGAAGCTATCCTGACATGAATTCATGAACTTTAATTACGAAAATACTGACTTCAATTTCCAAATGTTGGACGAGTAAAATTGAATTTCCACACACAAATTTTCGACATTTTCTTCGCTAAATCTAACATAAGTCACAATCCTGATCATTCATGCTTTTTTTCTCAGCCTAACCTAGCTTAATACTTTACACGGTTTTACATAAAATGCCATTTATGTAAATATACACTTGCCCGCTCCAAAATGTTTTAAAGAGATCTTCAAAACGACAGCAATTCGCAATGCGTGTTACGACCTACAGAGGCTACAGCAGACTGGACTGGTATAGGATATTGGCGATATCAACTGGGGTGATCATCATGCGTCAGTAAACATAAATCACGCGGGATGTTAGACCTTTGCGCTGATTGGGCAAGTACATGACCTCCGTGGTGGCTTCGCGCAGAGATTGGCAACATGGCTTGACCTTCCTAAAGAGATCACGATATTTAAGGGGGGCCGCACCACTAATTCGTCCAGTTTTAGGTAATTAATAATGAAGTCGGCTAAAAGGCAAGGCTTATACAAGATTCTACTGGTCATTTCTTCATAACGGGAGCTACAAATCGCAGATATCCACATGGACGATAGGAAATTGTTTCAACAGTGCATAAAACATGAGAAACAAAATAGGTATCGCAAACCCAAGATACGGCCGCGGACATGTGGCCCACGGGTGGTCATTCCTAGATATGAGAGATGCGGGGTGGTAACTTCAGCTATTGCGTTTTTAATGTGAAAATAACTTGAAAAGTAGATCGGAACCCATACAACAATGCGGGATTTCCTATGGGAGAGTCATTAGTGGTGCGCTCCCTTAAGACATGACCTTGCATAATAAGTACTGACGTAATGGAAAATTAATTTGTAAGCAGGAGCTATGGATAACCATTTGGGACATTAATTGTGACAAAATCATGCACAAGAACATACAGGCTAAATTCCAATCCCGTTTCACACAGATAACCCTCTAATCCCTCTAATCTCACGTTTGTTGCCCAACGCTGAGCACGATTTGCCGGTCACTGTAATCGTGCGAATGATCTCGGTAGTCTAAGACATCAAATGTTGGTGGTTACAATGCCCAAACAGGGTCATCGCTACTTAAATATAGACATTGACGTGATTGCTTAGGGACATTCCAGCAGGATCCATCTAAAATCCACCTTAAGTGGCAGGAGGAGATTTTCGAGGAATACGAATTCGCTTTTATAAAATAACAATGGATCGATGGAGACCACTACCCAAGAACATTTCGAAGGTTTACAGGACACACAAGTAACAAAGAAAACCGCCAAACCTTGTTTTGAACTTCTTGCTATCCATAATCGTCCCTACAGAGGGTTGACCTGTGAAGTCAACGCGGGCAACGAACAAGCACTGCCCGGCAATATGAGTGCGCACCTGCAGGGTTGTGCTTAAATTCCCGATCAATTTCGGGCGTGATAAGGGCTTGATGTTGAC
>JAMKCH010025759.1:0-17672 GCA_023653785.1 Ophioderma brevispina
CCAAAAGTCGGTTTGATGTAAGTTATAATACAGTCCTCAATGGGTAATTAAAATTTCCCATATTGAAGCCTTTCCACCCCAAGAACCACAATGCGCGCGTTGCAAGGATGTGCGCTTATTTATTTAGAACATCTATGTGAGTGGCGTTCTGAATCTTGGGGTGGAAAGACCGCATTGTTGCATTTTTGTTTTCTGGGGGGGGCCGGAACACTAAATGGAATTGCCAAAAACAACAACGAACTTTTTACATTCAAACCTACCATATCGCGAAGGTTAAGGCATGCTAATCTACCAGGGCTCTGTTCAGTAGCCTTGCATAGCACATGTAACAACCAGCAGGACCATCACAAGTACTGGGTATATAATCATCAGGGCGTCGATAAGGGGGGGGTGCGGGGGGTGCGACGCACCCCCCAAAAATGTCAAAGGTCCGCTTTATGAGTTTGAAGGCACAGCTTTGCCATGTTAAGGTCCGTGTTGTCAATTAAAAGTTTGCTGAAGGTTTGGTGCATGGTATTGAATGACTAAGCATGACTAAGCCAGCTGTTAACATCGCATTACGATTGCCGTTGTTACTAACTGTTTGTTTTCTCAACGCTGCGATGATTTTTTTATCATTCTACATCCCCCCCCCCTTCAGAATTTGGAGACGACGGTTTTGAAAATTTTGGGGTCAAACCGGCGGAGCGCAGCGAGCCGAAAATTTTTTGGTACGCAAAAGGTCCGCTTCTGGGCAAATTCCGCATTCCCCCCCCGCATAAATGCCTGGCTTACGGGCCTGTAAATCATACTAAAATACAGGGGTGATTTGCTCAATACAATGGTGAATGACAGCTATTGAACTGCGCCATGGGAATTGTTAATTTTATTAGCTCATAGTGTAGTTAACTTGGATCTGATATAAATAGCGCGGGGTCAGGGCCATGTGTTGTATTCCAAGAGTCTGCTTGGTGTGAAGACGGTTATATAATCCAAATCTTAGCACATAAGATAATAGGTAATTTGGTATTGTTATAAAGGGCTGACTCATGTAGCCTTTTGTAGCTTATGAAAGATAAAAGGGTCTATCTATAGGCGTCACTTAACAAGCTCCATGGACAAAGGGCAGATATGCAACATCTTCACCTGTTTCTTCATATTAGTAATCAATGGTCATTGAAATGGAGGCATGCTCTAAGCTCTGCACTTTTTCCAGAGAGCAATGCCCCTGAAGTCTCAGACTTTTTATCATTTTTTCTTGATTACAGTGTATTTTGGGGATAAAAAACACCACTTGGCGTACATGATAAAGTAGTGTCAAACACCAAACTCAAATTGTGGTGAAATATAACTATTCTGATTATAGAAGGGCTCCTTCTCTCCTTATCCGGTGATGTCTTTTTAACCAAAGAGATCATTCTTGTGGGGAACTCATTTAAAGTGAACGGAGATTTCTGTGAAAATACAAATATCTCACAAATTGCACTGGATCGATTGTAGACCACCTTTTGTTTTACCTGAGAACATTCAAAGGTTAATTATTGGACAAAACAAGTACAAAGAAAACCGCAAACTATCGTAATCGTTCCTATCGGAAAACCGTGCCTTTAATTTTCTGCCAGCACAACGAAATATAAATCGGTCATTGTATTACATAAAAGGACGGCATATTTCTGGTGTGATATCATCCTTGGTTATCATTCCAAATATGCAAAAATCTTGGTTCATAGAAAAGTTGGGGCACTTCACTTTGGAAATGTTTCCTCATGTCTCTTTAAAATGGTAATAAAAGGGAAGCAACTGTTAAGATCTGGATTTTTAGAACATATAAAATCTAAAATTGATTGTAACGACTGTTAAAAGGAATTCATACATGTTTGTAGGTCAGACAATAGGGAACCAAAATAAGACGTGACAGCAAAATTGAAAAGAGGAAAAGGAGGCTAGCGAGAGTTGAATCAATACAAAATGGTTTTTGGTTGTGTACAAGATAACAAGCATCATTGACAAAAAAAATAATGGCACCCAACACTGCAGAGCAAAAATGTAATGCACCATGATGGCATGTCTGGCTCGCTTCAGCAACCCGGAAAGCAAACCTTTGTAGTGCAGGAAAACCCAAAACCTTAACATTTTGGCAAGTCTTCAAAGAACAAACATAAATAACAACATTTTCATGATAAAGAAAAATGGTCCATGGTTCAGAATCCTCACATTTTGTGAAACGCTGAATTTGCTGATGCTACGTTATCAATGGATGAACATTATACCAGGTGGAGCCTGACGTGCAGATCATATTGATCATGGCAGCACATTAAACCCTACACATATTCCTTCCTGCGCTTGCCTGGTGTGCTAAATTACAGGCTCACCCCCTTAGGACCTACCCCAAGCACAAGAGGTGGTAAGTGCTCTTCAAAGTGCATTTCTTTCCAAAAGAATATTTGATTGTTGTTCATGAAAATGATAGTGCAACAATTACTTAAAGGGGCACTTCGTGATCCGACAACCTCGTCCCGCCGACTTACCTCAAAAAAATTGGAGAATTTTTATATCGTCGGAACGTTAAGCCAGAGTAATCCCTGTGTACCTAATATTACATGCAAATTCGGTCGTATCTGTAGAAATAATATTCGCAATTTGGTATTTCCTGTCCGTACACGGACAGAAATTACACAGCACAGTGGCCTATTGGAAGCGTGGAAACAACCTTTGCTCATACACAAAACTGCAGGATCGGGATCAACTCAATTTTTTGTGAATAAGCTTTACGCAAGAATCTCTTAGTGAACAATGAATAAAACAAAGGGCTGCAATCACAAAATGCCCACCTTTAAATGTGCAAGATTGGGGAATAAGTTTTGTTCATTTAGTACTTTTTGTCACTATAAATTCCATGTTTCACACGTGCAAAATTGTACTGGAAGAATTGGCATTGTGGGAAGAACACTATACCCCATGGCACTTCATCAATCTATCTTAATTACTGGAGTTAATTCAAGAGCTGATGGCAGAATGGGCACAGATTTGAACATACAGACTATGTCTTGTCTTGAGGAAATCATTTCTGTTTGAAATGTTAGCATTACAAGGGGTAATAAGCTGATTGCATGGATTTCATGATTTTACCATCTCAATTTTTCAAATCTTTTCCCCTTTCTCATTGAGTAGAGCTGTGGTTCATGATATTGATATATGGTGCATATTAATTGGAAAGCATATATGTTTTATTGAATCTACCACTGATGCAAAACTTAGTTTATATTTATTCAAATATGCATCTGATAGAATGTGGCCTTCACCCCAAAAACCTTATCTCTAAAGTTTCGCAATATTTCAACCTCCTTTTGGGGGGGGGGGGGGGGGAGGGTGAGAGTAAATATGTGATTTTTTGTATTCCCATAGCGTTCTGTTAAAATTAATATTGGTTCAACCAAAATGGTGGTACATTTTCACTCATAACATCCAAACCAAACATCCTTACCTTAAAGTTCTACATTTCATACGTCAAATGAGAAAAATAGTGGCGTTCCAATAAAGAATTGTGACCAACTTTGCAAAGTAAAATCTGGGGTTCTGGAGCCTGAGGTTATTATTTGATCAGACCAGGATGGCCCTTTAATATCTACAACACCAGGGGCCTCATAATCGCTCTAACTACATTTTACCAAGTCAGAAGTTAATCATGTATTTTGATTGTGCGTTGAAATGGATTACGTACTCAGGCATTTATTGAAAATATGCAAATGATCTCATCAATATTTATTTTCTGTCAGAAAAGTAACGCAACAGATCTCATCATGTTCTATATCACCCTACAGTTTGACGGTCTCATTGGCTTTTCATTTAGATGGGTTTAAAGGTAAAGTTATATATCTACATCTTTCTCGTGAGAGGGTGCAGACCAAACAAAACAATTAACAATTGGTGGTCCATGAGAAAGCACTTTATTCTAAGTCAGACAAGAAAAAGAGTGGCATAACTATCTTTCTAAGAGACTTCTCCCTCCTGTTGGCAATGTTAATCAAGGAGGTATGCACAAGAAACACAAACCACACACCATCCCTGTATATTTCTGAAATTACAAATGATGTGATCTCAAGACAAGGGACAGAGGGCAAAAAGGAGAACGATGTGAGGAGGTTAGACCCAGGGTCAACTAGGAGTGGTCCCTTAATGATTCACTCCCAAGGAAAGCCCCCAGGAGAGGGGAGCCCTTGGGAAAGGTAAGCAGACATGGAAGGGGCATGGTTTCTTTCCATTGATGTTGGCATGCAGGCAGGCCTCTCTAAGGAATTAAGTGGGGAATTTTTATAAGACATTCCATGTGACTTAAGAAAAAATTATACACAAGATGGTAGTTTTCTTGGAAGATCTTTTAAGATTCCCTTGGCTCTTAAGAACCACCAAGTTAGCTATATTGGACTCATTCTTATGTCTTTTTGGCCTCTCGCAGACCACATTAGAGTTAGGTTAGTTGGACAATTTTTAACAATGGGGGCTTCCGTACACTTTTTAACAATAGTGGTACGGGTATGGGCATGTGTTGAGAGATACGAGTATGTGTTAAAAAGGGCTTTTGAGTTCGGGAGGCTGGTGAGGTTTGAGGGTGAGGTACAGTCACAAGAAGACATGGAAGAAGCAAGTTAGGAGGGAGAGTAATGAGGTTGGGGTTGAAGGAGCATTGAATCGGGTGAAATGGAAGGAATGAGTAAGGGCGTTGCTGCGAATGTGAGGTGAATCCGGCCAACCCCCCACGTTGACGGGATAAAACCGGATTTAAAACTTTGTATTAGTAGTACATAGTAGTATTATTCCAAATCACTTGATAAAATTTAGAGCCTAGTGGTTGAAGTGAAAGCTTTGTAAGTTTCTTTTTCTTCTGCCGACTCTTGTACACAAGTTCTTACAGATACAAATCCCGTGTAAGATGCTTGAACACATTCCCCACAGTAGCTGACTTAAGGTTGTAAAGTAAGTAGGTTGGTAATGAAGGGCCAAGTTGAATACTTGAGACATAAATATTACTTTCAGGCTAAGGGCTGTTTGGATGAATTATGAGGTGATTTCACAACTAATAAATAATGCCTCTCTAATAGTTTTAAAGATACATCTTATGCTGTGTTCACTGACATTATTGAGAGGCATTTTTCTTTCTTTTGAATAAGCTCGCGGTTACATTACCTCTCACATCTTCTTCCTTCTTGAAAAACAGTGAATATATGGACAAATGCATGGAGGCTGATTATGTATCCTGCCTGGGATGCAAGAAGTCCCTGTTCAAGCCCCTCGCGGGCAAACTTGCTGGGAATTAAATTGGGTACTAAAACTCGGAATTTCCGCTCTTACTTGGGCAAATGAACCATGAGAATACCCAGTCTTTCAGGGACGTTAAGCCGTCGGCCCAATGTACATGGAGAATCAAGCCTGAATTATGTAATCACAGCCATTTCGATAAGAGTAGGGTGAACCTGGCTGTCCCAATTCAAATTCATCTTGGATCCTGGCATCATTGGAAAGCATGTCCTGAACACTGAAAATCTACCCAAGCTAATAAAACAAAATAAATAAGGAGGGGGTATTGGAGAGGGTATTACTGTTAAATTATAATGTCCAATCATAACTGATATATTAATGAATGAAGGATGTTCAATAAGGAAAAAGTGCATTCCAAAATCATTTATATTCTTAATCATTTGAAGGTTTAAAAAATGAACACTTTACCTTGAATGCCTTCTCAAAGCTATTCTATGAATGACACAAAGCTGTTTAGCTTTCACGGGAGGCATATAACCCTGGATGCTTCTAATTTCATCCATTAAGTGTGACAACATGTGGTATAATCTAGTTTCTAACACTTTTGAGTCAGACTCTAATTTGGGCACAAATGGTTAACAAAATACAACACAGTCACCAGGGGGGCTAAATCTGTCCTGAATCAGTGCCCACAGATCAAGGCTGAATCAGCTCGAGTGAAATTCAAATTCACTCGCGATGAGTGAATGGATTTATGAAGTCACCCTACGGGACTTATCCTTTAAAAGATTACGGTAGGAGTGTTGGATAATATAATGCTATATGACAAATCGAGGAGGGGGATTATCTCAGTGGAAGAATTTTGTGGGTGAAAATGCGCTACTTTTGGAATGCCTACACATCCAGTTAACTATACAGGAATATTGGAGTTTGATAGGGATAAACTGATATAAGTTCTTATACCCTGTAATATATTCATGTATAAGCTTTACTGTTAGAGCGGAATAGATAAACTTCTAGGAGTGCAGCTTTTTGGAGTACAGCTTTTCAAAGCTCATATAACCCACGCCGCTCAATATCGGCAAAAGTATCAGTAATACACAGTAACAGTTGAAACATTGTTAAACCAGTTTTAAACAGTAGTTTAATAACAACAAGTTCAAAACAGTTTACCAGTTTTAACAGTAGGTCAATGAGTTGAAACAGTAATGTAACAATTAACACTTTTGAACAATGGGGAGTTGTAACACCAAATTGTACAATTCACCTATTAAACAGATTTTCCCTGTTAATAGCAAAAAATAGGGGCATCAGAGATCTATAGTTCATAAGTGTGATGTAACACGTTCAAGACAACAGGAAGGTTTTAGAGAATACTTAGAAGTTTTTGGATAAAAGAGTTAAAATGTTTACAACACAGTGGCCATGTTTCAGACACAAATTTAGATACTCAAGAAGTTAGAAGGTGGGGTTTGATTGGGCAGTTATTGTAATGTTAACATGTACATTCTGGTTTTAAAAATTCTTGGGTTAGTTCAATAAAGTTAGTACCAAATTCAAGTGTAGAATGATGGCATTAAAGTGTTTTGTTTAAAGACATGTTTGGAAAATTTGACCATCTCCCACAAAACCAGCCATTTTGATTCAGTTTGCGTTCTATCAAATTATAAAGGAAAACTCTGGATTACTTCTGGTTTTATACCCTTTTCATTTTTCAGTAATCATTTTAAGGCCAATTTTTTTGTCAGAGTCATTATAAATGCAATTTTCCAACAGTGGCTTGTCTTATTGTAGCCGGTCCCAATGAAATAGAGAAAGTTTGTCAGGCAGAAATAAGTACATTGCATTTCACGACTTCACAGTCAGTATGCGTACCACCTGGCAGACTAAAATTGACAACACTAAGATTTTAACTCCATTAACCCACTCAGGAAATTGTGTGAACAACATCTCACTCTACCCATCATCTCTCATCTCACGCCCCCGAATGTACGACCGAGAAAAATTGATCGAATCTAGATCACGACCAAGCTTTGAACCCTGGCCCACTGCCAAATTACATCTTTGCAATCTCCTTTGACCTGCAAGCTCTTGAGATGTGCTGTTAGCCCTCCTCGCACTTCCAACAGCGCTTGAGGTCGCATCAGTGCTAAAGGTAAGATCTGTATCCCAGCGATTCTATTATCCAAGCACTCTTCCTATGGAGCATTTCAAGACCAATGAAATTATCACTTATAGGATCTTAGCCAAGATTTGACTTTTTGTATTCTTTACAAGCATCCTTTCTAAATAAAGGGTGGTGTAAAGAGAACAACTGACTAAACTTAAAATCGAAGTACCATGTACTGAGCACCCACTCATGAAATTGTACCCCAAAAACCTCAATTATCCATGTTTCAACTGATGTGTGAAATCTTCAATCTCTGGAGTTGACTAATGTACAAAAATGACATAAAAGGCCAAAGGTGTCTATTTTTCCAGAAAATCAAAATTGTTCCCCCCCCTCCTTGCCACATTTTTATCCCATCTTCCCCAAAATTTAGCATTGGTTCCAAGCACCTTAGCATCAAATTCTGTGCCCCGGATGAATACCATAGAGACAAACCTATCCCCTGCCACAGAACGAATAGGAAGAATGTCAAGTAGCAAATTCCCATGCCAAAAGTTCCATGGTGTGAAATAAGCCAACTGTCAAATCTCACACTATCAGCAAAATCTCTGATAAACAACACTTCCCATGTAATGAGGTGGTACCAGCTTCACTGAAATTAGTATCTCCCCTCCTCAAAAAATGTGATTGTATCATCATTTGCATATTACCACAAATAATATTCAACCCAATAAAGCTTCTTTCACTTCAAGAAGTTCATCATGAATAGCTTTTTTTTATCTGTGACTTTCCAATGCCATTATTGTGATCCAACCTTAATATTGACGACATCGACACCCTGTATATTGACACACCTTTATTGACACACCCTGTATATTGAACACACCCTAGTCAGATTAGACAAAACTAACAACAACCCGTAAAATATAAATTGGACTTACCATCTTGAGTATCTTGGGGCATCCTGGGTTGTTTGGGCACTGCACCGTGCAATCCACATTCAGCCTCATGCTCCCTATAGGAAGAAAAACCAAGCAGAGAGAAAGATTGTTTGTTAACATGGCGGTACCAGCGACGAAGTCAACGTCGATCCATCACTGACCCACCTACCTAAGTCCCTAGTGTTTTATCAAATCATTTAGCACGCTAACTTCTGGGTTGAGTCACGTAGACAGGTCTAAACTAGGTAGGCCAGTATTTAAAGGAAGTTTAAACCTTATACCTTGTGAGCCAATTAGAAGTGTGGTTCAATGCGGATGAAGCGTCGTCGTTGGTTCCACCATTCTGTGATGTGTCACTAGGGGCACCCGGTGAGCTGGTCGTTGCCGCATCAACAGGTTTTATCAGCGGCATGATTCAGCCTAAGCTCCCCCTGTTTCTCCCACTAGCCATATCGGCAAATTTTCTGATTTAACAAAAGGTGCGGCAACTCTTAGCTGAGCGTTACCCAACCCCTAGCCACTCCGTGTTACGGTCTGATAGCCCGTTTTGCCTTTGTTAGGGCGCTGATCGCTCAAACCCAGCACCATCTGGGAGAGTTCCCAACCACTCCGCAAATTGCAACGACATTCACAGCAAGGCATTTGGAGCCTCAGATGCAACAACGGCCGGGGAAGAAATCTAGGGAGGATGGAAAGCCAACTTAGACCGGCCACCTCAAAATGGCTCCACAAAAATCTATAATGTTCGACAATTTATGAAATAAGGACCCCACTGATAAGGTCCAACGCCGTCCGCCACTGAGGTGTTCGTGTTTATTCTCACACACATTTTGACCATTGAATGATAGCAGCCTTAGTAGTAACCATAAACTCTTACTCATTTGTAAACCCATCGTCAAAGAAATCTTTCCGTTCGGCTAACGAGGGCTTAAATTTGATCCTCGCAACACCTGCCTGTTTGCTTTGCTACGGTTACTGCTATTTCCACCAGCATACACAAGCCTTTTATACCAATGTCATTAAGCGTTGTGGCATTCCAGATTCTCCCTTTAAATCTCCAAGAATTTACTACGATATAGGTTTGTCATCAGTTTTTATTACAAATCGTATGTGTGACACAGTAGGTAAACACCTCCGTAATGCTTGTCATGTCAGCCATTGTCTTATTATATACTCATTTGTCATGCTGTCTGTCAGTAAATCCCGGTGCATGTGATGAGAGGATGTATACACCTCACAGACACCTTGGCGTGAACCTATGCTCTTAAGTTAAGTCCTTTGTTCATGTCTGTAAATCATTAAGTTGTGACACATGTGTTGAGGATATAAACATATCAGAGTTATCTTTGAGTAAAGTAATGTCTTATTTAAATCCTTTTCTCATGTCTGTAAATCAGTTAAGACTCAATACATGTGTAAGGTAATGTAAAACCTCACAGGACATTTTGGAATAAGCAACATATTTTATTTTACTTAATCCTTGCTAATGCCATAAATTACTAAGTCCTGGCACATGGTTTAGCATGTAAACACCTCGTACATATCTTGTAGTAAAACATATTGTCTTCTTTAAGTCCTTGTTGATTGGCATAGCTCATTATCAAATCATAATAATATTTTTATAACATGCCGACAGCCACGAAGTGCTCAGGGTGTGTTGTGGAGCGCCTTAGGCTGTACAACACAAGAAATCAAGAACCAAGGATATAGCTACGTCGGTTCGGTGGTGGTCGGCATGACTGCGAGCATTGCTCCAAGAACCACCGGCACAGTGGTCATTTGTGAGGTTGCTGACCAGATTACTTCAGTGAAATGAAAAATTACCGATAAAACTGGCCCAAATAAACTCCTAAGTAAGATTGACAATCAGCACTCAGAGTAGCACTAGCTATAACCCTGTCCAGAACGACAAGGAAAGCTTGATGGAAAGGAATAGATTCTCATAATCCCTACCTATTTAGTCATGGGTGTGGTTGTTCAACAAAATGGATGTTGTCTCACTATCCCTCGAAAGCCTACGTCAAATCTAGGCCTCCCCTTAAAGACCGATGGTGAAATCTAATTAAAGCCAATGCATAGCCTTATTCCTTCCCTTAGGAAGGCAAGGCCTTATTAGAGAAGATATCGGTAGCTTCCCACAATGAATTGCTTCCATTTTGAAAATTTTTTGTACAGGAGTATTATGAATCGTTAGAGATGAAATTCTGAAAATGTAAGTTTGTGATCAGTAGTGTTAATTTAGCCATGGTTTCATCACTAACGATCAATCAGTACCTGTACACAAACCTCCATAGGAAAGCATGATTGTGGAAGCTACTGAAATTCTTCTCTTATGCCTTATAATCCCCTTAGAAGGCATGCCTATCATCTCCTTAGAAGGCAATGCCTGTAGGCATCCCTTAGAAGGCAATGCCTCCTCCTTAAGGCCAAGGCCTCCTTCTTCTCAGACACCTAATAATGGCTAGGAGTAGAAGTTGATCATTCTCATGGCTAGTTACCCTTTGCTTCTTCCTCACTGAAACTATTGCACTAAGATAAACTAAGGTGGAAGTTATCCGTTTACATGATGCACACTCAATATGCTCGTATATTATTAAAGGGAGCATAACTTGAAACAGGGTTAGTATTCCTGAAGGACCTTCTTTCAACCAACTGAAAAGTGTGGTGGACTAGGCAAACAATTTTCTTACCTACTTGTGTGAAATTTTCTCACCTATTAATAAATGATTTAAAGTGTGAGGAAATATTCTATTAACATATGAACATTATTGAACACAGGTTGAAAAAACTAAACCTGGTTTAAACCTACTAACCTGGTTTAAACCAACTAATGATGGTTTAAACCAAAATAAAACATGGTTTAAAAAGCTTAGTTAGAACTCCTTAAAAAAGGACAGCCATGTGTTAATCTAATTGAAGAAATCAACCAGGAATCTTTAACCTATGCCTCGCACGAGTAGGTAAGAGTTCACTCTGAAATTGAATTTAACCTAATAAAAATTTCAAGCTGTGAATATCACCTAATAATAGTCCACATAAACCAAAGAAAAAACCCCAAATTTAAAATGTTGAACTCAGTCAAAGGCATTTTTCATGATGATTATAAGTCAAGGTTACGGTGGTACTTCACAATATCAACTCCAGTGGATGGGTCATCTCACCTGTATATGAAGCAATGTGTCTCTAAGCGCACTGATCAGGATTGCTAGACGTAACTGGCTTTTAAAAATGCACTTTGTCCCTTAAACTTTCTACGGAACCCTAATAGAGACGTCTTTAATCTGCCTTGGACAATTCCTTGTGCAACATCAATGTTGCATTCTGAGAACTGTTTTTATTTGTTCATCTCATTGTATGTTCAAGACACTCTCATGCGAAAGAAGGAGGCATCTCATGAGATAGATGCAATGATGTACCACACAGTGTTCTTATAGAGTTAATGATAACTAAATGTATCAATAAGTAAACCCAGGCAGTAGCCTGAACATATTGAGATAACCTTTATTTCCTTCTTTAAAGAGTGCAGTGGTGTTACAATAGACACGCCCATGACGACGAGTAAGCTTTAAGTGAGCTATGGTCATTGCCAAGGATCTTCCCTTGTTGGGGAATTTGAGACCCAATTAAAACAAATTCTGTCGAAAAATTTTGCTTGTCGTCCGGCAAAGTGTGGACTTCCAACTTGCTGGCAAATTTGGGATTTTAATGTAGGTGACTATTTTAAAATGAAATGATTTAGTTGGGAAGATTTGCTTCAGATTGATAATATATTAATATATGTTAGTGTTTGTAGAAGTTTTATATCCTTTGCACCCACCCCCCCCCCCCCCCCCCTCTCCAACGATGTCATAGGTGTTGCGTTTGTCTTGCAACACCACCCAAATGAAAATGGTCTGCAAATCCTCTGTCATGGTTCTCGAGGAATAAGCCAATTTTCTATTGAAGAATTTGAGGACCTTTACATTTGAAGTAAAAGTCATCAGTAGCTACAAGATGATCAGGGTGGTGCAATGCACAATGTGCATTATAAAAACAGACAACCGAGGATAAAACAAACAATTCTTTTTTCCTGGATACAAACTGCCTCTATACAGATTGTAAAACTAAGTAAAATTTTTTGTTTTTTAATTATGAATTTCATGTAAGCACACACACTCTTCCACACCACACACACACACACCAAGCACCCCTCATATGATGTATGTCAGGCCGTACGCAGGATTTAGTTTTTGGGGGGTGCGGAACTTTAAAAAAGCCGACCTAACCCCACTTCAATAGTCATTTTTTGGACTTTTTGACATCTCATCATCAAAAAAGTGGGACTTTTTTTGCAAAATTCCTCTAAATATTGACCTTTTTAGATTCAAGATTCAGATCTTTATTCCCTAATAACACAATAGCATGAACACATCAAACAACATAAAAAAAATAAAAAAAATAAAAGACTTATGTAGGAACAGTCCTAAAAGGCCAAGAGGCCCTTGGGGGACTGCCCCTAACAAACATAATTAACATTATAAACCATAATTTGTAATTCTTTTTCCGGGCTCCTCAACCATGGAAGCAACACCACAAGAATGTACACTTAGGCGAAGTAGAAAAGACGGTGTGAGAAGCGAGATAGGTTAGGAACACTCAAGAAACATGACAGTAACTACAAGTATAACATAAACACACAATGCTCCAGAGATTCACTCATAATTGCCATTATATTATTTTTATATTGATTTTAAAATGTTTTATTACGAATTAGATTCTTTGATATCAGTGCCTGCCATTAAGGGCCCAGAAGTTCTACTAATCGCTTGATCTAAAGTTTCTGTTTATTTTTAGTTAGTTGGTATTATCACAGTATCCTTGTTTGATAGATCATGTTTTGGGACCTTGCAGTGAAGAAGTTTTAAAATCCATCGGGAAGTTAGAGCTACGTGTGTATACTTATACATAAATACGCCAATTTCAGCTTATATAAGTCAAATACCTTTAAGATATTAAATTCTACAAATAAAGGACCAGTATAACTTCTATAATGGCTACCAGAGGTTGTCCTTAGCGCCCATTTTTTGCTGCGTTTGGGTTGTATTTATCTAGGTATGATTATAAGTGCTTCCCCAAAGGAGAATGCCGTATTAATGTATGCATAACTAAAGAACAATAAAGATAATACAATCTTCTTTCTGGTATAGTATACTTGAGCTTATTTATAACACAGTTACTTGATCTCTTCTTGGTAATATTATCAATATGACATTTCCATTTTAAGTGTTCATCTATGGTAAACCCTACTAAAAACTTCGTTATTTTACTCGTAGCTGTTTCCATCCATCCATCTAGAATAACTTTACAATTTTGTTGACTCATTAGGTTTCTCAGTACAATGTCAGCTTTCCTCTTGGGCCATGTTTTTGTTCCATTGAAGTGTCCCCAGAAACATAGTTTTGTTTGCCGCATTACAGAGATTTTTTTTATTTGCTTAAACCAATTACTTACTTCCAATAACTCATGGTTTTATTACATGATCTGACATCGCATCTCACTGTGAATACAAATTGGTTGTGTCATCAGCAAATAGTAAGAATTCAAGAACATCCGAAGTATTTGTTATTATCGGTAACCATAAAGTATGAAAATAAGGGCCTAATATTGAACCTGAAAAACCGCAAATAAGATTCTTTAGGTCTACCTACTAAATTTATATAACATACTGTTTTCTGTTACTCAAGTACTTTGGAACCAGTTATACACAACTCCTCTGAACCCATAAAAAGCATTTCTAGAGAAATATTATATGGTGTCCAAAAGTTTTGACAAGTCTAAAAATATACCTATAGATGTTTTCGTCTTTTCGACAGCATTGGTTGATTTTATCACTAGTGCATGACCTGCCATATATGTTGAATGGTTAGCTCTGAAAGCCATATGCTGCTTATTGATATATTATGTGCATCACTATATTTATGCACGCTGTTAAATACGCAACCGTTTATCACAACAATCACCAAAAAGTGGAGCTTATGCCCCTTGTGTGGAATTTGGGGGCGTACGGGCCTGGGTGGTGTGTGTGATTGATGTTTTTGTATCGATCTCACTGGGCAAACCCACACATCACCCCAAACTGAACGATACTGTCCAAATTATGGCCACCCACATTCCATCTGATATGATTTTTTTGCTGACTTTCACAGTATTGCCTTGTACAAAATGCTAGGCCACTGACTTCAATTATACACAATAAGACCAAGGTAAATAGAATAGACAGATAGCAATCTTACAGATGCGATTGACAGCACCAAAACGGCATTCCTAGCCATAGCATTATCTAACCACCCCGGCTGGCCTGAACACTTGCCTGGTGAAAACAAAAGGGCTAATATAAGAGAACTAAGTGACATGAAGCCATGCTCTTGAACTGGAATATAACATAATGGGGGTTGGCATGAAATGTAATAAACAGCAATAACGTCAGGCAAATGAAAGATGAAATAACAAGCAATACGCAGAAGCAAGCACAGATAAAGAAAGAAATACAAAGATAAGACTAAATACTTTAACAAGAAATCACTGGCCGAAATGACGAGAACAAAGAACAACATTGTAATAATATAAGTGAATGAATGATGACATAGACTAAGATACAAGAAAGAGTGCAGGTAAAGGAAAGTAAAGGGAGGGGGGGGGGGGGATAAGAGGGGAGGGGGGAACACTCAAAGAAATAATGCAATGGGCCCTTGCATTAACGCTGACTGATTTGAGATGACTTTTTATTGACGGGGCGTTTTCCGACGTCTTTGGGACCCCCCTGATTTACCCGGAAGTAGTATCGTTTTGATATCGATGAAAGGCCGTATTTTTCTCAGTGTGGTCCTGAAATTGACCCCTTCGATCGATTCACTTCCCAAGATATAAACCAAAACGCGTTTTAGTGTTTAACCCTTTATTACACAGTATTGAATAGGGCTTTGCAATGCATTTAATTTTTGCGTCTACCATCAAACCGCAAGTTTGTTTTCCCACGGTAATTGATGGGGTGTATGTGCAAGTGCCAGGCCTCTCATAATCAAGTAGAGAACACAATACACATAAATCGGAAAGCAACCACCTTTACTGGTGAGTTATGAAACAAAGTAAGCTCACTTGGCCTGAGTTGAAGTTGGTGTGACTACAACGGCCAATTTCTTCTGTAGATTACCACGTAGCTACTACCGAGTAGAGACGGATTACCTACCCACTCGACGTACACTCGCCGGCCAGGATTCCGTGTATTTTGGTTGCCGCATAGACGTATAGTGTACACACAGCGGCTGTCTGTACTGTCGTGGAGTAGCTACGTGTGTTGTGGTTACACAGGCTCTCAGCCGCTCGCGCGGGGTTTATTTCTCATGGCCAAAATTTTGTTTTTTTTGTTTTTGATATATTTGGCAATTATATTTTGCTATTTTATTACAAGGGCGGGTTTTATATGGGGTTTTTGATATGCTCGATTTGAATTTGCGTAATGATTTTCCTAACAAACGTCAAAAAACGCTAAACCGGAGCCCAAGGTATAGCGCCTCATTCATGAATTTTTCACCCACTCTCAAAATGGCGTCGTGTTGGTAACAGCGGGGTAGCTACGTGGTAGCTGCTTGTCTACACCGGTACGTATACTCAACATCCACCTTCTCTCCACCTAGGGGCAACGACCAGGGTAGCCATTGGGGTAGTAAGCAGAGTAAGCCACATCACTGTATACCTTACAACTGTGTACTTAGTTAGCCCTATCTTGCAGCTACCGCCTCGCAATTTAGCCCGTGGTGTACTGTGCAGTAGCTGCGCATGCCGCGGTAGACATGGTGTAGCTGCCGTATAGGAATCTACCACGTGGAGTAAGGGTGGGGGGGGGGAATCCTGGCCCGTTGTTAGTTGATATCTTGACTAAGTTGAGTCACCCCAAATCAACTCAATAATTAAAACAACTTACGTTGATTATTTTCGCAGCGAGTGATAGGTAGAGGAGGAGAAGTAAGAAAGGAGAAAGTGGGGGGGGGAAAGAAAGGAAAAAATCGGAGAAAAAAAAAATGGAGGAAAGAAAAGAGAGAGAGAGAATTGAGAGTGGTTGTGGAAGAAGGGAAGAATGGAATAGTGCGGAGGGCATAGGAGGAAAAGAAACGGGAGGGAAGAAGAGGATGGAGAAGGACAGCAAGGGAGGAGGAGGAGGAGAGAGGTGAGGAAGAAGGAAACAAAAGGAGGGCTGGAGGGAGGGATGGAGGGATAGGGAGGGAGGGAGGGAGGGAGGGAAGGGAAAAAGGGAGAAAATGATAAATGGGAGAGGGAGAGACCAGGAGGGGAGGGAGAAGGGATAGAGAGAATGGAAGAAGGGGAAAGGAGGGAGGAGAGAGATAGGAGGGAGGGAAAGATAGAAGGGAAGGGAGGGAGCACACATTTTCAACATTATTGTGACACGACAAAGTTGTGGCCTCCTCTAACTCTCTACTGCTAGCTCATTACAGAGCGCCCAGGGCCGGTGCCCCAGAAGAGGGGGGTGTGGGGGGGGTGTGACCCTCCCCCCCATTTTTTTATTTTAAAGATTTCAGCTAAAGAAATTCAGTCGGCCAAAATGTGGAAAGTTTGTAGCGCATTAATTTATCGTCGGCAAATGGTCCTTTTTGAGGCTGTGATTCTGGTGCCCTCTCCTATTTGGATTTCGAATGTGAATGGCACATGAACAGGAATAAGAAACTGAGGCTTGTCGGTCGACTCAACCTCTTACCCCAGGGCACCATTACACTCCACTGCTCACTTACACTCCCCCCCCAGCACAATGTTTTCCCCCCCCCCGAAGCCCCCCCCACCCCACACCCCCCTGCCCCCCCCCCCCCCCCCCCCCAGGCTCTTCAAAAATTTCGAACCGAGTGAAAAAATATTGGGTCTAGTCGGCGAGCGTAGCGAGCCGGAAAAATTTGATAATTCCTGGATCCGAACCATGGTTTGTCGGCTCGGCAACGAGACTCAACACAACCCCATTAAAAATGGTTGGGGACGCCTTGCAGGCGCTACCCTACACACTCTATATTAACTGTTACCATCCATTGTAGTGCAGGATTTATTGAGGTCCGAGTAAACAGGGATGGTATAGAGGAAGTAAGCTGTATGAATTATGACAGATATGGGGGGAAGAGTGTGCAAGCCATTCTCACTCAGGCCAGGACTTGACAGGTACAGACAAGGAAAAGAACAAAGGACCAAGTGGGGGCCGGAGAGTGGTCTTTAACTTTCTAAAATTAAACTGATTGGAGATATCAGGAAGTGGTCCGTGTTGTCACCAACTTTGAAAAGAGCTCTAGCCACTCCACCCCCCTCACCCCAATTCCAAGGACTTACAAGCAAGCGAATTTAGAATGTACCCT
>JAMKCH010025760.1:0-36603 GCA_023653785.1 Ophioderma brevispina
AAACTGGGTGACATATGCAGGAGGTAAATACGCAGTGAACCATGAAGCCGCATTTTTAATACCGTTTGCCATGGTTCAACCGGTAATCGACCAATCGCATTATTTCATGCGTAATTTGAATTTGGAACACAATTTGAAAACGGGCTTCATGGTTCCTCGGCATGTATTGCTTAATCTGGTGCCAAATTTCAGTTCATAGCATGAAGCGTTCTCTAGTTACGTGCGTTCTCGTTTTGGATGTTTGCAGTATTTAAAGAAAGTTATAGCTAGAGGCCTCGAAACATTAGACAAAATTGAGGTGCGCTGTTGATGTGAATATGGAATTATTGTTTTAAATTTAATTTATCTGAATGATCATAATTTTAATGAAAGAATCATCGCAAATCGGTGCATCCATGCATGTTATTAATTTTTAAAATAATTTTCTTAAAGTATCGCCGGGTTTGAGAAAACAATAAAATACCTAAAAATCACTTACCCGGTGACATTTAATTAATTTAAATTATTGAAAGATATATGAGAAATTTTTTTACTTCAACCTATCAAAATAAAGTGTTTATAGTTCATAAATAATATCTTTTAAAATATCTTAATATAACCCCTTGAAATTTTTCTCATGATAAACTAGAGGAGATGATGCATTTATGGCAATTTTGCGTACACTAATTCACTTTGATCAGCTATATTCGGAACCGATGTACAATTGAGACGAATAAAAGCATTTGTAGATTACAATCTAACAATTTAGCCATTGCTTATCTATTTTCTGGATTAGGACAATTTTTTATCAGATTCAGACCTACCCCCCTTAAGTCCGGCTTTTTGAGCACATCAAACTTCTCCCACGTAACATATTGAATAAATTCCTCTGCGTAAAACGCCATCGTGTATGAGCACTTCTGTCACAAATAAAACAATATATAGCACCGAATCAAAGTTAACACACATATCAGAATTTGTTCAAGATTTAACTGTATTTTTTTACAGTGTATTTACGGACTCGAGAGCCCCCAATTTTGTTACGCTCACCTTGACCAAGGCCAAAAAACCTCAAAACTACAGAATTCAAACTCATGAATAACTAGACAATACACTGTGAATTGATCAAATTTTAGAACAAAGTATTTATTTTAATGGTGTGTTAAATCACTCTCATTCAACACATCGATTAGGTATCAATAATACAAAGATAATCTATAATAAGTTTTATTAATGAACTAACTAAACTTACTACCTGATGTGTGCCGCGACGCGGGCGAAGCAAGATTACTTAAGATGCCGAACTCGCAAAGGTCATGGCGAATATTCCAGGCGCAAAACTCCAATCTCCAATAGTGGGAATCGTGTCCACGGACGACTTGTCCTTACTGAAGAGAAACCCAGCTCCTATGACTCCCGAAGCTCGGATGGTGGGGGAGGTCGACTAATATAAAGTCCAAAAGTGATGTAGTTGGTATACTGGATAATGCAGAGCCCACGGAATACAAAACCGAACCCGGCTACACAATCGGACGAAACTGCTGGAGCTGAGGGATAACTATGACAATGTCCACTATAGGGAGATTAGTACTAGACTGTGATTACTGTCACTGTCAATTGAAAACTATGGCAAACTACTGAGAGCACGTGGTATTTAAACTCTCCTTGGAGTTATGATGGTGTGATACTCTGCTCATCCTCTCACCAGGGCTTTATATATCCTCTCCCACAATACTAGAAGGATTGGTCCTCTCTCTATATGAGTCATGACTAAATATAGTCCATACATCATAATTTGGATTCAGCGCCAATGTTCCCAATTAGAATGTTCATAGCCATAAACCACACCAGCATGTGCCTGTAGATACAGAGTAGGGCGCCACCTCTAGCCAGACACATATCACCTTGAGTTAGACTAGTCTGATCTCCTAGTCTCACGTAAATTCCAGAACATTCTCCGCGGTTCTCTTGTATTTCGCTAATCTGCTACTCCGCCACCAGTTATGCACACAAACCCGGTATATCCCATATTGTAATTTACTTAGACTAAGTTTAATAATATTTTATGGCTAATTTATGACTTAAATCTTGCTCCAAGTGAAATAAATCAATATGCTAATCAACTTTGGGCCAATGTAACATGCATTACATTCAAACAGCTTGACATCTATACAAAACTAGTGCGAAATCATGTGATTATCATAGTTGCGCCACGGCAAGCTGATTTGACTTAAGACTGTTTCGTATCATAATCCTAAACAGCTGTTGTGACGTTTCCACGCAATGGCAATGATAAGCACTCCCTGTGGATTGTTGGATCTTGAATACAGTGAAACTTCTTGAATTCAGACACACCACAGTAATCGCTTTTGATCAGCCACTATGTATTAGCAAAGCAAATCAGTGAAATGGCCAGAAATTATGGAGAAAGAAACAAATTTGTTTCATCATGGTATCCTTATGGAAGGTCTCCATATTAGATGGCAGCTCTTAGAAAGAGACCGCAGGAGGCGAGGGGGGAACAACGACTTGAGATTAGGTACAGGGGTGAATGGCTGGTGCAAGCACTTATAGACCTGTGCAATGCCCACAGGGTCTATTGGGGATCAGCACTCTGAATATAGTGGGAACAATACCCCTTTAAGTATGTTTGTCAGCCATGTGTATGAAAGCTCACGTGGTAAACATTACTCGATAATATACCAGCCAGCGAGTGGACGTTTCGAGTCGGTTGAGTCATTTATTTTGTCTTATCCTGAAGTTAATAATTGATTAAGATCACTCAATCTGGCGATGAGCGGGTGTCAAGATCTCAGAGAACCCGTAGAGTCATACAAGCAAGTGTTGAAAACCTCGATGGTCCAGATTTTGGCCGATAAAAATCCATTTCGCTAATCATGTGTAGGCCTGTGTGAATCAAGCATGGCCGCATCATTCAACATACCGGCACCAGCTCCGTTGAAATGTCGTCAGTAATTGGTCCGAGAACTGGAAAAAGATCAAACAAATATGATAATTTGAAAATAGCCTACAGGATTGCCTCTATAACTGATTCTCAAAGAGTTGCCACTATCCTGAGTGCCATAGGTCAGAATGCAGTCGATTTGTACAAAATTCACTTGGGCTGAAGACGGTGATAGCAAGAAAGTTGCCAAAGTAATGAAAATTTGGAACCTTCTGTGCCCCAAAGAAAAATATCACGTATGAAAGATACCTTTTTAACAGCGGTGTCAAAAGGATTATGAAACCATCGACTCATTGCTAACCCATTGCGAGAGTTAGCCGACACTTGTGAATTTGAAAACTTGAACGAGAGCTTAATCCCAACCGGGTTGTGATAGGGGTTCAGAGTAAGTGTTTGACTCACGAGGCCAACACACAATGCGTAAAATGAATGATCAGGACAAAACTCCGCATGTGAAAGCTGTCAGGTCTAAGCATGCAGCACGTCGTAAGCAACACGACCTTGCACGCAAAGGACAGCGCGCAATCACGAAGCAAAATCAAAACCCCAAAGTTTGACCACAGCGATAAACCTATACAGGCAAAAAGGAATGTAACAAATGCGGTGGTTCATGGCAAAAGAATGCCCCGCTGAAGGTAAATCTTGCAATTATTGCCACCGCAAGAACAAATTTGCGACAAAATGTCGCGTAAAGGCGCGTAAGCAAGCGCATCTGCCATGCGCCAATGCCGTTGATGCAACAACTAGCACATGCCCAGCGATAAAGATAGAAGCGAACCCACACATTGTATACACACACCACATGACCAAAAACAACCACGCCTTGCCGTTTCACTTGATGGTCAGTGTTTTATTGTGCTACTCGATACTGGTGCTTCAGTTAACGTTTTGTGCAAGACTCATTATGATAAGCTGAAATCGAACCCAAGTTAAACACAAGGACTAAAATATATGCTTTTGGTTCCAGAAGAACTCAGAGGATCGGAAAAACACAGATCAACGTCAGTTTCCAAGGGTAGACAGGTCACCACAGGGAATTTTTGTTGTCAAAGGTGTCAGTGAGTCGTTGCTTATTTTCACTACCGCTAAGAGGTGCGCTGATTGATATTCACATGGCTTACAACGTCAAAACTTCGAGTGTCTGTAGATGATGCTGTAAATAGCTACAGTGAAGATTTGAAGGTCTTGAGTAAACTTGCTGACGCAAGGAGTAAACTTCAACGTGGATGAGAATGTGACACGGTAGCACAACAAAACCGTGATACAATTCCAAGAAGGGAAAAGTAGAGGCAGAGTTGGAACGCCTACAAAAGTTAGATGTCATTGAAAGCTCGGACACCAACTCCATGGGTATCACCCATTACTGTAGTCAAGAAGCCTAAGTCCAAAGACGAGATACGTCTGTGCATTGCTCTGAGGGCTCCAAACCAGGCTATACAAAGGGAGACCGCATGTAACACCAACGATATATGACATTCTAGCTAAGTCTGAATGCGGTCGGACGATTCTCCAAGCTTGACTTGAAGAACGGTACCCATCAGGTGGAACTAGACGAAGATTCTAGATTCCTGACTGTCTTTTCAACACATAATGGTCTCTGGAGGTTAAGAGGCTTAATTTTGGAGTTAATTCAGCTGCTGAGCAATTCCAGAATCTGATTCAGTCTGCCCTAGCAGGTCTTCCTGTGATACTCCTAAACATATCTGACATATTCGGTCTTCGGAAGGGTCCAAGAAGAGCCAACGAGCGCCTTGAAATTGTCTGCATAAGGCGGGGAAAAAATCTGACCATGACAGACAGAAGTGGAGTTTTCCAAGGATTCCTTAGGGTTCTTTGGTCAGTGTTTAGTTCAGAATGCCTATCTCCCACTCCCAGCCTGCCACGGTTTAAGCCCTACAAGAATGCAGCACCCACCTGCCAACAAAGAAGAGGTCAGAAGTCTGTTAGGTCTTGCAACCTATTGCTAAAGTTCATTCATAGACTAGCAACAATCACAGATCCACTCAGAACACTCACAAAGACTGAAACAGAATGGATCTGGGAAGATCAATATGAGTTTGCTCTCCAGGAGATCAAGAACTCTATATCGGAACACTGTAAGATGGCGACTTCAACCATAGAAGTGAAACAGAGGTGGTAGTGGACCCAAGTCCAGTAGGACTTTGTGCCATGGTAGTACAAACAAAATTGACACAGCGCATTCTTGGTAGCTCTGCAAGCCGATATCTAACTGATGTGGAACCAGAGATATCCCAACAGAACGTGAGGTCATTTAGGGTCACATTGGGGATACAGAATTTTCACATGGACTTGTATGGAGGTTCATTTGAGGTAGCCACAGATCAAAAGCCATTTTTACTCCAGATTTCAGCAACCCTATAGCCAAGCCCCACAGCTGTTGGGGTTACATAGGACGGTTCGCACAAGTGTTCAGTAATCGACAGAAAATGATATTAAGTCGAAGCAATGCAATTAACATGTCTTACATGAAAGATAATGATATAATAATTGCTCAGGAAACTTCAAAAATTGAAGAAAAAATTGTCCCTTGGTAAAAATACGGCAAAATAGGTTATTGACGCGAAATTCAGCCGAAAAATCCACATGGCGCCAGGAAGTGTGAGGTAGATAGGAGTTACCAAACATGCGTCAGAAAAAGCTAACTATATCGAAGCATGCAATTTACATGTTTATATGAAAGATAAATTATATAACAATACTCTAGACTTAAAAAATGAAGACAAAATTGACATTTGATTGAAAAAGCAGTAAATCTAAGAAAATTATTGCCTTTAAGTTTTAAAATCCAATATGGACGGCTTGAACACAAATGTTCAGGGCCGAACCCTGTGGCCCCCGAATGGTATAGAACGCTGGTTGATGAGATTGCAGGAGCATTACTGTAAGCCTAACATATCAGCCAGGGAAAGCAAATCCATCTGATTCATGTCTAGACATCCCCTCCCAAGCACGAAGTCAACCAGCAGAGAAGAAAAGCTGGCAGAAGAGTACGTCAATCTAATCAAGTCAAATGCGGGGGGGTCGGGGGGGGGGGTGGGGGATTCCTAAGACCTGCACCCTAGATGAAATCGAGTATGAAACTCAGCATGATGAAATCTGCAAGAATGCATGAGAGCAATCAAGCAAAACAAGTGGCATGAAGTAACAGAGAAAAGCCACCGGTGTCAACAAGAATGACATAGATAGCTGGGACAAAGTGAGAAATGAGCTCAGCAGAACGCAGATAAAAACATACTAATTAGAGATCACCGCCATAGTAATCCCCAAGGCACTGCGTCAAAGAGCAATTGACATTGCTCATGAGGCGTCATCAGGGAGTGATTAAAACCAAGCCGCATGAGATTGAAAGTTTGGTTCCCAGGACTCGACCGTATGTTGGAAACAAACAGTGCAGCATGCTACCTTGCCAAGGCCTCAACAATTGAGAAGAAAACAACTCAACCGGTGAAGATGTCTGATCTTCCGGCAGGACCACGGCAAGAGGTCAGCATAGACTTCAAAGAAAAAAACTCCCAACGGGGAGTATTGATGGTAGTCTTTTTTTTTTTTTTATTTTTTATCTTTCAGTGTTATTGATTTGTATTCATTGAAGACAGCAAATCAATTAAGAAATCACAAAGGAAGCACCAAAAATAAATTACAAATAAACATACAGGAAAAGGTAGCACAAATTTGAGATCATGAAAAAAAAAAGTTGATCATGCAGCCACAGTCTAAAAATCAAACTCCATTTACGAAATGAGAAGAAAGTTTACCCTTCTTATTAGCAATATAATATTCAGTTTCTCTGTTATGTTAATATACAATCTACAGCTCACAAAATTAGGCTTTTTGTTTGAAACCTGC
This sequence comes from Ophioderma brevispina, assembly GCA_023653785.1. Classification (NCBI taxonomy): domain Eukaryota; kingdom Metazoa; phylum Echinodermata; class Ophiuroidea; order Amphilepidida; family Ophiodermatidae; genus Ophioderma; species Ophioderma brevispina. The sequence goes on from JAMKCH010025760.1 coordinate 6,812, forward strand.
ACACATAAATATAATACTTAACACATAAAAAGAGAGAGTAAGAATTATAACCTTCAACACACAACATGTGGTCAAATGTTGATGAAATAGAAAGTCAATGTCATGTTTAAACCTAATGGTGTTGATGATCTCCTCCCAAATTGGTTTCACCATTTCACATTCACAAAACACAGAGTAATCGTTCAGGGAATTTCTTACAGAAGCGCAATCTGGGGAGTCCCTTCTCTTGATCCTTAAAAAGAAATCATTAATGCAATTGCCCTATGAAATGTTTTGACAAATAGAATGACCTAAGGGCGAGAATCAATAGGAACAGGGTAAAATTCCGCAGATGATTTTTTTCCCAGACCAAATTCAGAGGATCGTCAGAAATTTTCCAAAAAGAGATACACTTTACAGGAAAACAACTTATCAATCAAAATAGATTAAGCATGCCTCTGTATTTTCTGAGTACTAAGAAGGTCTTCAACAACACTATTAACAACGTTCATATTATTCGAAAAGGGGGTTTCAATCCAAGCGTAGGGGACTTTCTAAAAAAATTTATTTTTTATACCTTATGAGAAATGTTAAAATGCAAGAAATTATTCCTCAAATAATTTGCAACCTGGGTGCGGCGGATTAATTAAGTCATTAATAGAAAATCCTTATCAACCAATACCTCATAGTAGAAGTAATGCTTGAGTTGATCTTATATTCTGTTAACCATAAAGACTCTGGCAAGCCCCCAATCGGAATAATTATACCACAGCCATTTTTCACAGCTTGTTCCGGAAAAATATACCAAGTTCTAAGAAATCCGCCATTTGGTCTTATTTAGCTTATTCAAATATTCTCTGCGCATATGATAACCATAACAATCCCTATGGTTTCTAATGAAGACCATCAATTGTTTCCAAACTGACATAATCGCATCCAAAAGAAGTTTCCACCAGGACATTTCTGGGCTAAAGCGAAAGGTATAGGGGTCAATCATGCGAAGGCCACACAATGGGAAGTCATTTGCAAAGCATTTTCTTTTTACTCTTCATCCCCCTTCCACATGAACTAATAAAACAATTTGTAAGCCTCTTTAAAAAGGATAAGGAATTTAATACACAAAACAGAACAAGATAGAGCAACTGAGGAAAAGAAGACATATTTTCCCAATCATAGAAAGATTGCGGGTTAGCCAACAATTAAGTTACTTCGATCGCTAAGCTTAACCTTATATGAGATCAAACATATAAATAAGGCTTAAGGGAAAAATAAGCCCAAAAGTTTTGAATCGGATTAGTTTTGCCAAGTAAGCCCTTGTGTAGATAGGGGAAAATCTAGGGACCCTTTTTTGACCGATCCAAATGGCTTCAGATTTGGACAAATTGATTTTACATCCCGAACATGCGCCAAATCTTATCCAGTGTATCAAACAAGTTATCAAAAAGAGTAGTGAAACCATCTAAAAAACATGTGGAGTCAGCTCTGCCAACAGGGAAATTTTAACTCCTTATCCTCTATTGGAATACCTTTAATGTTAACATTGTCTAATAGCGGGGCCTCGTTTCAATCACCATCAAGAATAAATAAGGCGAAATGGGGCAACATGAAAAAATCCTCTATTCATATTAATAGCTTCTGTAAAAAACCATATTAACCCACATAACTTTTTCTACATGAATAAAGTGTTTAATCCAATTATGAATGTATCACCAAATTAAAATGTTTTAAACATGCATCAAAAAGACATGACGAACGCTATCAAAAGCTTTTTCAATATCAAGGAGCAGAATTGCCCCGGGAGTTTCATGAAGTTCAGTGTATTCAATTAAGATCCATAATTAAACGAACATTATACCATATTCCTCCCTTAAGGAGCCTGATTGATCAGAATAATGAGGTTGACAAAACACTTTTTTAATCGGTTTGACCAAGGTCTTCGCAAAAATTTTATAGTCAACAGCAACAAAGAGATAGGCCTATAATTTTTAATATAATGAAGGAATCTTTATCTTTCTTCGCAAGCAAAGTAATTATGCCATTTCTTGAGATTGTGACAAAAGCCCATTGTCCAGTAGAAAATTTAGGAAGAATTTATCAACATGATCAGAAATATCCCATCCAAAAAACAATATAAAATTCAGTGGGAAACCATCATACCCTGGGGTCTTATTATGTTCCATTGCAATGAGAGATAGTACAATTCTTCCTTTGAAAATGGTTGATCGATAAGTTTTTTGCATCATCAGGCAAGTTAGGGATTTCAATTTACATCAAGATAAGCCGGATGTTCTGATCAACCTGGATTAGAATAAGTTTGAGAAAAAATTTTGAAGATCCTTCAAAAGCAGAATGGTAAGAGATGACAAAATCCCTATCATTCTTAATTCTTTGAATACTTTTCTTCTCCCAAGTTATTTTTTCTAAATTACAAAGTATTTCGAACTTTTTTCCCCTTTTTTCATCCATCGTGTTCGAGAACGAATAATTCAACCTCTGGTCTCAAAATCTAAAATTTTATTCAATTGCCTCAAGACACTCTAATTGATTGAGAACCGAATTGGATGGATCTGGTTAATCTGAGTTTTAACCTTTTCAATTTCATCATCAAGTTTTGATTCTCAGCTTCCTTTCTTTTTTCTTTCTTGAACCATACTCAATGCAAACATTGAAATAGGGCACTTTAATTGTGTCCATAAAATATTAGGATGCAATCAGAATCCCGATGAATATCCTTGAACTCACGAATTGTTCTTTAATTAATTAATAAAGTCAGCATCTTATGCAAAAAGTTGCAGTTAAGTTTCCAAACCCCCTGCCTTTCGTGGGCATGACAATCATTAAATGCCAATGTACACACGAATGATCGGATGAACCCAGCAAAATTTTGAATTCAGACAGTTGTTGAGCAGATTGTCCGAAACCAAGATAAAAAATCCATCTAGATAAAAACTTAGTTACGCTGGTGCCTAGTATACTGTTTCAAACCTTGGATGAAAAATATCTCCAGAGGTCACATTAAAGTAATTCTTCCATCAAGACAGAGATCATTCACTAGTTTTAACATTAGAATGATGTTGGTTACCACCTTGGTAATCTAGAGGGCCCACCACAGCATTAAAAATCCCACCGTATAATTAAAGAAGAATAATCAAATGATCAACTTTGGCAAAAACATCTAAAAAAATTGGGAATCTTTTTTTTTTTTTTATCATTATTCGGGGCATAAATATTGACCAAAACTAATGGTAACACCATAATTGAAATAGATAAAAATCATAAAAACCCATTGCGGGTCACTGTAAAGGGAATGAAAACAGTTGAAATTGAATTTACGATTAAAATGGCAACCCCCCTATATTGGAAGAATGGTGGAAAACCAAGCTTGTTCCCCCCACTGTTTTTCCACAAATTTCTCATTCGTTAACTGTAGGTGTGTTTCTTGGGAGGAAACAAGTCACATATCGATAGAACGCAAGTAATGAAACCACTTTCCTTTTTACATGATCTTGTATTCCCACGGACAGTTAATGTGCTTAAGTTAAGAGGATATTACATATGGCAGGAACACTTGTATTAAAAAGTGCATACACAATCATACATACATGTAGATGTCCGACTAACACCATTGTGTAAGTGAACACCCAGAGAATTATTAGATTGATGGTCCAGATAAAAAAAGGGAGACTATCTGTGGCTGCATGATAAAAAACACTTAAAAAAAATAATCATTTGGGTACAAATAGTTAACATTTGGATCTGAAAATATTTTTGCTACCATAAGTTAAATAGGATGACAGGTGCTACCATTCAAAAAGTGATTGGGAAAGAAAAACAGATTTAAACAACTCAAGAAAAATAAAGGAGAAAAAAAAAGCACATAAATTGAGACGCGCAAAAGCCACGAAAGGACAGGGCCCCAAATCAAACGAGGACAGCCCTGAAATGCGGACAAGAGCAAGCGCATGGGATGATGACTGATCCAATCCAAAACAATGATAGCTAGAGCCAGCAAAATTGAATATTGAATAAATCACACAAAAATCATTGAAACATCACAAAAAATGATGGCATACCAAATGACATTTAGCCATCAGTAGTGCAAAAACTCAATATGTAAACCCTCTCATTATTCCTGTATAAGATGCTAAAAAGTCCAAGAGTCCGATCGGAGGCATGTAATACACGGAGTCAGATGGTCCACAATTGAGTGTCAAAATAAATATCAGCGAAAAAAAAAACACTTGAAGTTCTGTTCAATGTGCATAAAATCTGTGCCAAAATCAGCGATTAAAAAAAAGTACCTGAAGTCTCAAAGTTCATGAATAATGCGTCATGTTTAAAAACAAGAACATTACATGCCGCATATGATGATTTGCAATAAACACCTGAAGTTCGAAGCACAACTGCGACTTAAAAATCCAGGAAATCAACTGAGAAACAGTTCAGTCTGCAGCAACAAGACGGACCATCCATCTGTACTTAATGGTAGCCGGGTAGACGAAGAATGTTTTCCCGTCCTGTTGAAGTCTTTTGAAGGACAGTCCATTTTCTCCTTGCGTAGTTGGAGCACCCTTTTACTACAGTTCTTCCGCACAAAGATCTCTTCCCAGGTATTCAGACGCTGGAACTTGGAACACATGGCCTTACGCACTCTTTCTCTAATAGCGAAAGATGCAAACGCAATGTGAATGACACGGGGTTTGTTAGAATGGTATGGATGTCTGAATGTGGGGGTACGGTGACACCGCTCAATGACTGCTTCACAGTTAATGTCCAGACCAACGTGGTTGTTGAGAATCTGAAAAAGTTGAAGACATTTCATTCACTTGGCTTCTTTATCACTTCAGGACACTCCAAACAGCACAAATGTTCCTTCTCCCCCTATTTTCAAGGTCATCCAACTTCATAGACATTGCCTCTTTCTCATCCGTAAGCTTTTTCATTGCTGACTTCAAGTTGTCAATTCAAAATTGACGCAAGAATTTTTCTTCATGCTCCGTAAGCTTAGTAAGTACGTCTCCAAGCTTGGATACAACAGCAGTTTCAATTCGCTGTTCAAAGCGGTCCTCAAACTCCTTAAGAAGTCTAAAAACCATCCTGGAGCAGAGTCATGATGTGCAAAGGCCAGCGATTTCCGTGCGTTACTGTTGATCATGGGCGAGCTGCCAGATTGTTTTGACCTCCGACCTCCCTGCTAGCGCTCGTGTTGTGTGTGCTGTTACATGGTTGCTGTATCCCTGTTGTTTGAACGATTCGGTAGAAGCACCGAGTTTTGGTTTCTTCGTAGGAGCTTTTTCCGGCGATCGTTCCGGTTTCCTAGTGGATTCGTAGGACCCATGATGTAACCAGATTCACTTAGAAAATATTAAAAATCCAACAAATCCCTGAGCATTGCGTATTTGGGTGTCAAAAACGGCGAAAATCAAGACACGACTTTCCCCAGTGCCGGCTGAAGAGCGCCCCCCATTGAGGTTAGTCTTTGACGACATAGCAGTTCCTGTTATTGAGATAATTAAGTCAACCTCTGCCAAAACAGTCATTCCAATGAATAGATACAATTTTTGCGGCTTTTGACGGTGGTAAAAATTCCACTGACAGTCTGTACTGTAACGGTCCACCATTAATGGTCATGATTCAAGCAGTTTGCTGATCACTTATGTTTCGGGCACCGCAAAGTAACGCCGTTGTGGCCTCAGGAAAATGGTGAAGTGGAGAGAATGATGCGCAATGTGAAAAAGCTTTACCGCACAGCAACCACAGAACAACAAAGCACTAGGCAAGAGTTGAACAAATACTTGCGCAACTATAGAGAACCCCCATAGCTCGACCAGTGTCGCAGCAGCCACACCAGCTATTTGGACGCGAGACACCCAGTCATGACAAGAAAGCTAAGGACAAAAATGAAGTCAAATGCTGAGAAGAACAAGAAACTCAGTAAAAAAGCAATTGCGCACTGGTGATTATGTACTTTTGAAAAGAGGCAAGTCCCTTAAAGGCACTTTGATCATCAAAAATCAGATTTTGGAATGTTTGTAACAAGTACAGGTATTCAACATACCCTGCAACTGATAGGACCAGAAGCAACCTAATAAGGACAAATCAGAAGTTTAGTCATTACTGTCCGTTCGGACACTTACTATCACAAGTAACTGAATTGGAGTTTCCTATCTTTGAACAATACGTTTTCTTCCTTTTCTGCAATTTCGTCAGTTGGAAAAAACTTATGAGAATTCTACAGACTTATGCTTCACTTTTAAGCTATTCCCTTCAAATTAATAGATTTGGACTCTTTCGGATAAATCCTGATAGTGTCTTTAATCTCACCAACGCCATACACAACAAACCCATAGAGATCACGCATTAAAATGCTCTATGGGCACCGCTACTGATGGACATCGTACGTCATAGAAATGCATCGTACTTTAAAAAGTTGGATCCCTTGAATGACAGTGACGATGTACAACGCACAAGCTGACACTTGACATTGTATAACTACCTCAACAGCTGATGAACAAGAACCTGAATCATGCTCCAAGACAACAGGCACTTGCCCCTGCAAGATCGCAGAGGAACAGGAGACTGTCAGCACGCCTGCAAGACTACGTCTTGTAATCAAGCATTCATCATGCAACATAGGACTTACTCTCATTAGTTGCAAACTTAACTGCAACTCAAGTTGTTTTAACCTTTTCCAGGCTTAAGTAAAATTGGTGCAGAGTACTATCACCCAAGTTTTGATTTGATATCTTTTATTGTTTGGACATACAATTTTCTTCCCCATCCAATTACAAGTTTAACGCATCATTGAAAATAAAGACCAATGCTTGAAGTGCCCGTTAAATGTTTTTGTAAAAAAATCCAAAGTGTTCGATATCATTGATAGGAAATCCAATGAGTCAGAATATACTCATCATAGAAGAATTCTGATGCACAGTGCTTATTTTGTTCCACTTAAGGTGATACAGCAGTCTACCTGTATTACACTTCACACCACATATGCAACAGTATGTAATAATACACATTTAAGCACATTACATTACATAGTGTGATTCCCACTCTCATCTTTCAGTCAACCAGGCATCAGATGTCAACCAGTCAGCCAGTCAACTTCATTTTCCCATCACACTAGTAATCTTAAGTTAAAATCGTGCTTCAATCTTGCAATTCATGTGATTTTTGGCATTTGGACAGAAATTTGTAAATTATTTTTTTTTATAGGAAAATTTTGTTTTGCACAGTTTTTACCTTTTTTGGTCATTGTTTTGAAATCATGTTTTCTAAAAGGAAAAAGTGTGCCAACTAGAGCACCTCACAAAATTCTGTCCATTGATAATCATTCAACACATAATTTCACAGTAAATCATTTTTTGTTTACATTTGTTTGTGTAAAAAAAAGGCAGAAGGAAAAGCAAATTGGTAAAGATCGTTGAAGGTTTGTAACTGACTGCTAAATGGACTGCGGCATAAATTTGCAGTGAATGGACACTGAACATTTCGCATAACACATGGACCAGTGTTTGAGTCAGGCACAATCCAATTGCCTTCTCAAGTCAGGCACAACATGACTGTACAGTTTGTTATGGACACGAGTTACTGTTAACATTAGTGTTATGTCAGTCATTGAACTTTAGTCAATATGAAGAAATCCATCCCATCTTTATTCCAGAAATAAATTGCATTGTAATAATATTGTTTTCATTCAAGGTGAGGAGGGATGTAATATAGTGGGACATATCCCTTAAGTAGGTATGTCAGCCTTGTGTATGAAAGCTCACATGGTAAACATTACTCGATAATATACCAGCCAGCGAAGTGGACGTTCGAGTCGTTTGAGTCATTTATTTTGTCTTATCCTGAAGTTAATAATTGATCAAGATCACTAAACACTCTGACCTCTATTAGATACATTTGAGCTGCTTAATATGAAGGGGTGTTTTTTTCCTGTTGTAACATTTGCATACGAACAATTGTCAGAATCGACACGGAAACCTTGAATTCCACGAGGCACAATCTGAGACTTCTGGAACAACTGCTCTAGTTCTTGATGGATCAGTCATCGTCTAGATGCTAAGGTCTGTTGTCGCTAATACATTTATTCCATACATTTCGTAAGGTCTCATGTGTGGATCTGGTATGGGATAGGTATATACCGTGTGTCCCAAAAAAACGCAACACTTGGTGGCAGGCGCCATAAGTTTTGAACAAAAACACGTGACTACTTATTCTTTGTTGTAAAGTAAGGTGGGACTGTTAGCTAATATCTCTGAAAAGTTCATAAAGGTAGAGTCAAATTTTTTTTTAAGATATGACCCCAGAAATCAAGCAGGGCCCATTTAACCAAATTGAGGCGCTATTAACTATATACAAATACGGCACTGTGCGTTTTGCGCCCAGGACCACCAATATGAATCTCTAAGTCCAACCATCATTTTCCCCTTTTTTAAAAGATAGGTGCTGCAACAAATATTAACATATGAATGTTTCCATTGGTAATAACAGCTAAAAAACATGCATTGTAACACACTTAAAAGATCGAATTAGGAATGTATAATCAACAAACTCTTCGTATTGTCCAAATAAGACTGTATTGGATTAGAGCTAATCATTCATCATCATTTTGTTACGGCTCACAAAGAGTTATCTTAACCCAAAATTCAATGACAGAATGAACATACTGATATTGTTACTGAGTTTGTATTGAAATCATAGGTTTTACTTTCATAAAGTTGAGAATGTAACATTATTGTTAGTAATTTTAAAGCAAGTTGCAGCCCAACGCATTTATCATTTCATGTAGTTTTATTATCTTCTTGAAACATATTTTATCACCAATAAATTAATGTTTTAATTAATGTTTTATTATTATCAGTTAAATAATAATTATGTAAATGCAATCATTTGACCCAGTATAAGTTGTTCTGCAAGAAATTTGGACAAGTAATGTTGATTGCAATCAATATTGTATTTGCCATTCTTTTCTTCATTGCCAGTCTTGTGGTTAACCAGCTCCTCATTTTTGTAAAATGAGTTCTGCGGGTTACTTGATTGTTGGGGTCATATCTTAAAAACTATTGACTCTACCTTTATGAACTTTTCTGGAATATTAGCTAACAGTCCCATCTTACATTACAACAAAGAATAAGTAGTCACGTGCTTTTGTTCAAAACTTATGGCGTCTGCCACCAAGTGTTGCGGTTTTTTTTGGGACACACGGTATTCCTTAAATCCCTAAATGCCACTTTCAAAAAATCACGAGGCAGATCCCTGCCTTTTGTTTACGGGGAAAGTGCTCCTAGATCTAACATCGTTTGATCAACAACAACAGATTACTTGTTATCACTCATGGTGAATGTGTTCTGAGCTAACGCCTATTGGAGGATACTGTCTCCCTCTTCTCATTCTCTCACAAAGAGGCTGATAGTCACATGATGTTGCATTGTAGACCATGCTACACATCATAACCATAGCAAAATACTCATACAGACTGTAGACACTGATGTTGTTGTCTTAGCTAGTACAATGTCTATATAGATCCAGAACTGAATTGTGACTAGCATTTGTAACTGGGAAGATTTGTTTTGATACTTGGTAGCTCATACAATATCACGCGGCCTTTGACCCAATAAAGCATGACAACTCCTAATAACGCACTTAATAAAATTAAAGAAATTGCCAGGTGAATAAAGTAGGCTATGTTTTATTCATTACTTGGGTCTAGATTCCCGATGGTACAAAATTATCCTGACTTTATAAAGTGATATCGAGTTTTTACACATATGTAGGTGGATAATGTTGATGAACGTCAACTACATTCCAGCAAATAGTCGAGATACTTTAATTGTTATCCATGCAGGACATGGAGGATTTTTGTAATTTGTTGTTAAGAAACAAATCAGTGATTCAGTGATTCTGTAATATTACCAATGCAATATCAGATGATAGCCACAAGGGATACTTCTTGTTTTGGGGTAACTTAGTTTGAGATTTATCACTTTAATGAGCTTTGTGCCACTACAATGTAAGATGTTTATGATTATCATCAAATTTTGAAATTACGATTGCAAAAAATGGCAAAGTCTTATTCAAAATTACGTTACACGCCTTTAATATCACTGAAATACATTGTAATCTTAATTAATGAGATGATCAATGTAGCAGATATATAGCAGGTTTTTATGCGCAGTATAGAGAGTAGTAAAAGGTGGGTGTTGCTATATTAGCAAAATATGTCTAAAATGGTCATTTCGGCGGCCATCTTGGAAAATGGCCGAAGGGATACATATTGCAATGGTCTGTGATTGGACAAGCATTGTAACATGCATTTTGCATATTTTTTTAGCCTTGTATAGCCCCCCCAGAAGTAAAAGGTATTGAAATATTACACAATATGCTAAAATGTGTTTTTTGAAGGGATGCAAATTTTTTTTTGCGATTGCTCATGATCTTGATCTGTTCGTACTTTTTCACTTTTCTCTAACATTCTCTACATCTGTGCAAATTTCATGCTATTTCATCCACAATGCCCAATAGGTTAGCTTGCCGCTTCGCTACAACTCAGACACAAGAAACTGGCTAGAGCACAATGTGTTTTCCTTTTTAGTGTAGTTTCAAAGTGTACATACGTAAATCACCAAACTCTAGCCGTGGTCCCAATGCTGGCGGGCCCGAAGTTCACAATAAATTCTGTCACACCATGCACCATCCACTGTGAATCGTGCAGTTATTAAGAACCATGCTAGATTCATATCCAAATGGTATTGAACAAACATGCTGTAGTAACATTCTCTCTCACTGCCCAATTGAACTTTGATACTGTAAACTTCAATTAGTTTTAGCCCATAGAAAGATGGGTGATTTCATTTAACTTGTTGGTGCATGTATATTCAGATTTCATATATATACAGTTCTCAGAATGTGCTAAGTTCCCCCACATTATCCTTAAATATACGTCTCGCCCTTTCCTTTTCATCATTATCCTAAAACTGTCCATTATAGTACGAAAACGGTCGAGACCGTTATCGAAACTTATGAATATTCATCAGACCGTTATTTTTCCGAAGTGGTCTTGTACACCCTCCGGAGAAAATAACGGTCTGAATGAATATTCATAGTTAAACAATAAGGACATTTGAACAAAGGAAAATTCTAGAAACACCTCGGCCTCCGGTGGTACAAATGAAAGAAATAACAATAGTGAAGAACTCATAAAATAGCTAATTGTGAACACAGATTGCCATCTACTTGTTAGCTTATCTCTGTCGATTACGATTCAGTCAAAGTATGACTCTAAGTTATTGCAAATTTCTTCTTCACTATTTTAAAGGGACATCGAAACATTTTGCTCTTTATTGTTTGAAATACACAGATGAAAGAACAGGTCACTCAATACAAAAGCTTATTGTGATTGTCGGATTACCCTCGGCTGGTTAGAATAATACATGTATATCGACCACTAATCACCAAGATAATGATTCAAAAGTCTTGGAAATTAAGCAGTGACTCATACAAAATGGCTTATTGTGAGTGTCGGATAACCATCTTCTGTTTAGCTAATCCATGTATGTCGACAAACCCATAAGCCAACTAGTGATTTAATATGGAAATGTTCAAAAGACAATTTACACCAGTTTGTACTTTTACTTTAAAAACTGGTAACAATTGCTACACCCATAACACCAGATCACTGCCTCCGGGCTTTCCCCCTCCCCTTGCTGCTGGGCCCCGTCTCCCCCCAGGTCCTTTCTCTTTTCTGCCTTATTTTTTTCTTTATACGCAATAGAGTGCTAATGATATCCTTAAGACATACCAGTTTTAAGCAATGCCTAAAATAGGATATCTTCTTTTTTTTTTTTTTTTTTTTTTTATGAAAAAAGGACATCCACCACCCCGGGATGCCCTTAGCCCCAAATCATTACAAACATTAGACATACTATACAATATTACAACCTTATACAAAAAATACCCCTTAACATTACAATCGACTACTATACAATCAATTACGACTGAATTACAAATTAACTACATTACCATACGCAAACTATAAAAATACGGTACACTTTTACCAAAAATAAATAATACATACATATTAAAAGTATGAAGGTTCATTTTATTAAATAACAATAATTGCACTTTAAAAAAAAGAGCCGGTGTATTGACAATTATAGCAACCAACATAAACATTTATTGCTTAACGCGAAATCTAAAGGGTGCCAAAAGGCCAATACGGGCAAAAAAAAAAAATAGAATCACGAAAAAGCGGTGAAAGAATAACACAGAAATGATCAGGAATAGACAAGAAACAATTAAAAAACCATACAGTATTGCACAACAAATTTCCATCAAAACTAATCACAAAAATAAGTGCCAAGACTGCACCAGGGGACAAGGGAGCCTGTTCATCCAGAAGGGTGAACCAACCCCCATCCCCCAATAAGCCCAGAACCAAGCAAAACTACAAGAGAATCAAAATAATAATGATAATAATAATAATAAAAGTGTTGTTTTTTGACACACAAGAAACTACGAATTCAAAAATACACCATGCTAATTTAAGATCCATTACAAAAGTGGCTTTAATGCATTTATAGCTTGTACAAAGTGTGATAGCAAAACAAACTCAATTGCTTGTAAGAAGGACTAGGCTTCCACAAAGCAAATACAAACAAACCACACCGGGAAGCACATGCATGGCACCGGTGACAGACGATTCACTCCATATCAGCCCAACAGCCACAATGCCTACCTAAGTGGATCCCATGCTATTACAGCAAAGTAATCTGACAACTTTTTAAAAAGATAATGACAACAAATGTTAAATATCAAAGGATAATACAGAACCACTTTAACTAAGCAACCAGAAGCAACCAAGGCATGGCCAGGGGTACATTGCACTGTAACCAATAACAACAGCAACGGCACACAACCGCCCAATGCATACCCCGGCGATTCCCTTCCCTAAAAGTACAAACTAATTGAAGATTTTTAACAGATATTTAAAAAACTAAATTCAACACATACTTACAATGCAATTAGTAGAAACCATTTCCAACAATAAACTAGCAATATAATAGACATAAGAGATAATACTTTAAAATGACAAAGCCGGAAGCAAACCCTCATGGCGCCGGGGACACGTTTTACTGATTCATCACATCAGCACACTAAAACCCCAACGCCATACCTAGGAGATTCCCAGCTAGTACACAACTGAACTCAACTTTTTAAACTGAAATAGTTTGACGAATATACAGAATAATTACCAGAGTAAAATTTAAAAAACGCAGCAAACGGGAAGAACCCAAGCAGCACAGGGGCACAGTGTCTGAATCAATAACAACAACACCCACCCACAATGCCATACCCAGGCGATTCCTCCCCGGCTAATGTATCAAAAAATGAAACAACTTATTTAAAAAAACGGAGTATTATAGACTTGAACTAATTTACAACACATATACATACATGCAATTAATGCCAAAATTACAAAATGTAAGCAGCAAGTGTAGCAGACTATCCTTTTAAACAGATAACCAGGAAGCACCCAATCATGGCACCGGGGGACCCGTGTACTGAGTCAAAATGTCAGCAGCACACACCCCCAATGTCAAACGCAGGTGATTCCCAGCTATTAAACAAAATAATCCGACAGCAACTTTTAACAATTCTAAAAAAAAAAAAAAAAAAAAACAAAAAAACTAAAATGGGTACAAATAAGCAAGGAAAATTTACCAGAACAATATTTAACGAACAACCCGGGAAGCACTTCAAGCATTCACAGGGGACAATGCAAACCGACTCGAACATAACAGCACGCACCCAAAGCCATACACAGGTGATTCCCGACTGTATAAGACAGAATACCTAAACCTTTCAACAGATAAATTGAAAAGCTTTAATAAAATTAATTGCCGAAAATAATTAACCAATCGGATCACAAAGCATTTAGAGACAGCAACCGGGAAGCACGCCGCAGCATGGCACCTGGGTGACTGTACTGATCAATAGATCAGCACCCACCCCCAATGCCCTCCTAGGTGATTCCCAGCCTAATGTTACAGAATCCTTTAGGCAAACTTAACAGAGAATAATTGAAATAAACAACCACAACAACATGCAAACAAGAGATCATTTAAACAATTGATTAAAACACTAACACAAAGCCTATAGCAAATATAAACAACACTGCTCTAATTTATACTGCTACAACCGGGAAGGCAACCCAAAGACATGTCACAAAGGGGACAAGTTCACTGAATCAATAATGAACAACACACTTCTCCCAGTGACATTCTCAGGTGATTCCCGGCCAATATATCAAAAGCATTTTAAAGCATTTCAAAACAAATAACTACAAACATATGTACATACATATCGATCTAAACAACAGCAGCAATATAAACCTTAAAATACAGAAAATGACAGTGAATGCTATAATGTACAAGTAAACCGGAATCACCCAAGCATGCACGCGGGAGGTATCCATACAGATTCCATAAACCAGCCACGCACCCCATGAGCCATACTCGAGTGATTCCCGCTTAATATACAAATAAATTAGGCCACACCTTAAACAAGAGAGATTCAGATATAATGAATAGATACAAAGCACAATATCAATCCAAAGAGCAATAACACATAAGACAATAAACCAACCGGGAAGCACCCAAGTGTGGCACCGGAGCCCCGCGCACCTGACAAATGATAAATCACCCCCCGCCGCCAACTCCCTCACGTGATTCCCGGCTAAAATTACAAATATATTTTACCGTGGACTCTATTTGACCGTAGGGATAGGCAGACCGATAATACAACAGGATGTTCCAAACAGAAAACTACCATCCAACAAGCGAGCAACCGGGACGCACCCACGCATGCCACAGATCACATGTGTACGATTACAACCAACACAGCACCACCAGCCCCCCAGCGCCATGCCCTGGTGAATTCCCAGCTAGAAATAATTTGGTGGCCAACGTTTTAAAACATACTTAAACAATAAACTTTAACAACGGAATTGTGAAATACTCATTTTAAAACAAAGTAGCAAGCAATAAAGACCAATGCCAGATAACTACCGGGAAGCACTCAGGCATGGCAATGAGGGAATGAAGCGCCGACCTAAGTGGGCATCAGCACACACCACCCCACCACCATCCCCCATGATTCCCGGCAAAATCACAAAACAACTAAATATAAGCACTTACCTTATATAGGATCATTGATATAGATAATTGAAATATTCGTAACTAACAAAAGCACACAAGACAAAAGAGCTCCAATAACAAGAGAATTAAAAATACTATACATATAATATATTTAAAAAAGGCTACTTTAAACATGACTGGGAAGCACCCAAAATGAGGATGCAGTTTAGAGTGTACATACACCATCAAAAGACAAAGAGTACACCCCCCCCAACCCACATTCCGGTGATTCCCAATCCACAGTAGTAAAAAAAAAAAAAAACTGGGCAAAACATGAGAAAAAAATACGGAGAATTATCATATATTGTCCTCCTTGAATTTAACTCAAAACATATCAACAACCAAAAGGTAGGGACCAGACAGTGCTCTTCTCCCCACGCCCAAAAATATCAAAAGGAATCAATTGCCTGAGCCCAAGAATATTTTGAAACTCAAGCCGGATCCTCCGCTGCGTCATACAGACCGAAAAAATTCTCCTTAAGGATACATTTTGACTCTGCTTGGTCCACCTCCTGGCACTTTCCTCCAATCGAAAAACGGAAATTACATACCAACAAATTAATTAATTTCACAGCCGGACTTTTTGACTTAGGGAACAAACAAGCCGACAAATAAAACCGATCAAATGAATACTTTGCCCAGGATCTCTTGCAAAGGTCCACTAAACCAATCCAGAAGATCCTGAACCCCAAAAACAAAAATCACAATCATAAACAGTGTGGGAGATTGTTCAACATCTCCACCATAACCAAAGTACTATTAGGATCATTATTAATTGGAAATTCATGCAACTTAATATTAGTATATAAAACATTATGACATAAATAAAATCGATTTGAGGCCTTGCAATTTCTTTCAAGGCCCCAAAACAAGAAATGGAATCTTATCAAGTCCACCCCAAATTGTCTCTCCAGAACTTGAACCCGCTGGATTGATACTAAGGGCATCTCGACTTCTGAAAAGTCTATTAAAATAACTGTTTGGTGGTACAACATGTTCACACGGGCTCACCCTCACTTTAAACAATGGATACTGGCTGAAATCGTTATCACCTCAGCCGCGCCCTGAACAACTTATCTTACGACGCTTACTGAACGGCGCCTTTATTGGGAATGGACTTGACAAGAATCTCAACCGCTTTCAATAAAACCATGAAACTGAAATTAACCAAAAAAAGTTTGAATTAACTCAAAACCCGACATAAAACCCGGAACAAATCATAATATATCCCCGCGAATTCGAAAATACCATGGTCGATAAACTCACGAATAACAAAAGAAATTACCTCCCTATCAACATAAAAAAAGGGTGGAGAAAGGGCTGGCACAGAGCTCATTAACATTTAAGGCAACTAAGTTTTCCCGCAATAAACCCTTCTCCACGCCCCACACATTCCCGTAAAAGGCGGCATATTCGAAATAAATTCTGGAACTAACATCAACGCGAAAATATCCTGAACCAAAACAATATTATTATATTTTGTAAAAAATTAAAAAATCAGACTTTTGGGGTAACAGGATAAGGGGGGTGCTCTCAACATCGACATTTTCTGCTGAATTTCCCCCGTAAATGCAAATCTTCTCATCCTAGTCGATATCACACGCCCACCCCCCCCCCAAATCAATTGGTAAATTAAACAAACTATATTAATTTAATTTCTGTGCTTTCCCCTGCGGCCGCTCCAAATAAAATCAACCATGGCTTTCTTTAATTTTAAATAATAGCCCCATTCAGGAAACATACACCAGATTGGCAACATAAACAATGCGAGATATTATTAATGAATTACAAACTCAAACTACTAAAACTTTGCCTTTTTATACCGATAATGATCTATAAAGCTTTCCATAATTTAAAATAGAATACTTTATCAATCTTGAGAACCCAGTTGTCCCGCCTCACAGGCCACTGAGTACGTTTACCAATAATGACCTAACACCACCGTCCTACCAGAGATAACTTTCACGGGCAGATTTACCGCGGCTTTGTGACACCAGTACCTAGTGGCAGGACTTCTGACTTCCAAGATTGACCTTTGACCTGGAGGCTTGATTATATATATCAAACACTCAAAACAATGTTTAACAGAAAAAATCATATCTTTAAAAAGATCGCGGTGGAATGTCTGCATGCTGGAAAATAAAGCCCGATCCCCAAAAATATCAATCCCTTAATGAGGGATGCTCACATGATATTTTCTAAGGGGCTCAGCTGTGAGAACGTAAAGGCAAAGCGCTGAGGGGACATCCTTGACGGTCCCCCTCAGAATAGGAAAACAATCTGATAAAAAACCATTAATATTTCACACGCTTGAGGCTTTTGAGTAAAACAGACGAATCCACCTAACAAAATAGTCCGGAAATCCAACTTAATTAGAACCTTGAATAAATAATTGTTGATAATAACATAACACGGTCAAAGGCCTTTTGCTGATCAATCTTGACCAAGTATCGCCGCTCCATCCCACGATCAGAAATGTGTCCACCATAGATCGTGCATAAGCCCCCAAAAGACAATTGTCAGCAATGCACGACCCTGTACACCACAAGTCTGATCAGTCGAGACGATAGATGCCATCAAACCTTGGTCAGACGTCAGCTAAGGCCTTGAAATAATTTTGTAATTCAATATTAAGTCAAGACATAGGCCTCCAATTCTTGAGAGTAGATTTATCACCCTTTTTTTTGGACCAAGGGTGATAACACCGAGACTGGATGCTGGGAGGTTAAATCACCATCAACATGTCTCAGCTACCCTCAATAGAATGGGGCCTAACCACAAAAAAGAAACTATAAAATTCAGCAGTGATGACATCCAAGCCCGGGCTTTTATAAGTGTCCATCTTGGACAAAAGGCCTCACACACTCATCCAACACATAAATTATTTTGCATAAATTAATTTCATCTAAATTTAAATGCGTATTTAAATTACCAACAAAAGTATCCTGAACAAAAATATTACAGGTTCTTCTTCGGTAAAAGCTTTGAATACAATTATACCTTCTTATAACATTAATTCAACTTTTTGAAATTGATGAACCTTTTTCATAATCAAATTATAAATAAGATGCGTTCTCTGTCTAGCTTCTCAAATAAAAAAATTTTGGTTGATTTTTATGTTTTTTGTCCATATCTTTTAATTTTTGAACGAACTAAAGCCCCCTAAGCCCCCTCTGGCATTCTTCCCACAAAAGATTCTAATTCAGTTCAAAACTTCTTAACCAAGACAAATGCATAATTTTTGAAAATTTAGATGGCCTTTTGACTCATACTTAATTTGACGAACCAAAACATTACGAGACCTGTTTTTGACGTTTGGAAATGCGCTTAGCATGTCTAAGCTCAATTATCCTTAAAATGAGATTTCAAATCATCATACCAAACTAAAATACTCAGAATTATAACTGCGGATTTATTTCATTATTGAAATACAATACGAACATCCGAAAACACATCCAATCATCATTTAACAACTTTATTAAAATGCCATGTCCCTCCCCGTCCCCTCGAAGCGACCCGACTTAGATCCGCTTAATAAAACAGAACACCAAGTCAGGTCACTCCAGGTTGAAGGGAACAATGGGCCGAAGATTTAACAAAACTAAGAAAAATGCGAAACTAAACATTTTATCAATGCGGCTCTGAATCAACTGACGCTCCCCACCCCCCCAACCCCACCCCCCCACCCCCCAACCCCCCGCATCTAAATCCTCCGCCAGAGTATTCGCGCGAGACGATATTGTTCTCGCCAACATCGTGGAGACAATTGTCTCGCACGATGCTCAAATACCCCCGAGCGAGACGGATCCGCATATAAAGGAGTAGCAATATAATCAATGATTCAGAAGCCACATTAAAATCCCCAAAAATAAAAATCTGACCCCCCAAAAGATTAATTGGCGTACTATGATTTAAATCATTGAAAAAAACCGCGATATTTAAAATTATTAGGCAGCATAAACACTTGAACCGTGTGAAAAAATGAGTTCATCAATTTCACATTTGGACTTCTAGAGCTCTCCTCCCTTCTTCCCAAATATTTGAATAAAACAAAATTAATATCAGAATTATTTTCTAACTAAATGAGCCACCCCTTGCGAAGAACTGAGCGAATTAGTGAACTAAAACTCCCCCTCCCACCTGATGTTTAAACAAAGTTTAATAAAAATCTAAAATCCCAATAAGTCTCTTGAAGACAAATAATCTCATACTTCCTCCGCAAATAACAAACGAAAAACCCTTTTTAACAAAAAAAAATAAACCTTGCTCTGCTGCTGTCTCTCATACCGTGTACATTGATTGAAATGATAGACATAGCCATTACAAAAAGCAAAAGGAAAGAGCTCTAAAAAGCCATGTGAATTACACAACACCATCAGGTATCGACATTCTCCAAGATCTCAAAAGAATTACTAACCAACAACATCAGACTTGGTGTCGTTCTGGGGCAGGGCAGTTTTTTTGGTTTTACTGGACGACTAGGCGAGACACCACCACCCATCACCTAACCCCCCTCCGTCGTCGTCTGTTTTTGGTTGACGCGGCGCCTCTTAACGTTAGATGTCTCACCCCGTATCCTCGTCACTGTGATGTTGCTCCCTCTTCGTCAACCTGCGCTGGAGTTTCACAGGGACTACAATAGCTTCGTCAACCTGCGATGGGACGTTTCGGGGGACGAACAATGTTTGGCACACAAACCGCCCTCGGAATCGGAGAGCATCTGGGGTAAGTTGGTATCAATCACCACCCATAAGCCCCAGAATCACCCTCCACAACAGTGATAAGACCGGTAGAGGACTCGAACGCGCTCCCGCTAACAGAACCAAGTCCCCACCGTCCTCCTCACTGGGAGAGGAAGATGACTCAGAAGACGATTCCTCAAACCTATCCGAACAATCATCGGAAAAGTGACCCTTCAGCCCTCAAGGTGACAAAATTTTGCGGCTGGACAGATCTAATAAGATGCTGGTCACTTAAACAATAATTACCTACCTTGATTGCCCGTTATTTTTAATTGTGCAACACTGTCTCCCCCCCAATCCGAATGGCGTAGGGGAGGGATTTTACCTGTTTCAGCAGGAAATTCCACCCTACAGTGGACAATGCCTGTCTCAATGGACGGATAATCCGACCAATTTCTCACCCAGGGTGAAATTTGCCGAACTCCAACTTGATGTAATTTGGTAGACTAACTCGTCGTTGTCTCACCCAGTAAGGCACACCAAAAATGATACCGTCGCCATTTTCTTAGAAACCAGGCTTACCTCAATGACTTCGCCACGGATAGAAATGCCTTAAGACGATCCCCTCGAGGTCAGCCCGACTGTCCAAGGTAACTTGCCACTGACCATATGACTTGACCAAGCCCAAGATTCTGCCATTGCCAGCCATCCTCAGAGAGAAAGCCAGCAATGACGCACCGTGGTCATAGGCCCTGTCGTCAATGACGACGGTACGATTCTGAAGGTTGAACGCTTGGGTTAGTGGGTGGTGGGCCGTCGTTGTTTCCACGATGTACGCGAACCTGATCGTATCCGCACGTTACAGGTCGTATTTGGTCTAACATAAGTCCTGGTTTCCCCTCTCGTCTTGAATTGGCGTTTGGTTTGGCATTGGTAGTCGGTCTGGCTTGGTAGTCGGTCGGCTTGGTGCTCGTCTGCCATTGGTGCTCGTCTGGCATTGGTGCTCGGTCCGGCATTGGTGTTCGTTCTGTCATTGGTACTAGTATTTGGTCGTTGAATGGTTTGGTCATTGGTACCAGGCGTGTTCGTGACGGGCCGAGGTGGGCGTTGGCCCGGTAGAACACATGGTAAAGCAGTAGTGGGCAAGCTGGCATGTTTTGTAATGGCCTGCCCCTGGAATTCCACGGCCTGGTATTGTAATCTGATCAGCTGGTTGTTTGCTGTTAATCCCATCAGAACGTCTAGACACGCCAGGTGGTGATGGTGGTCCCTGCTGCTAAGACGCTCCTTGGTATATTGGGCGGGTACTCCACGTTGGTTGGGTCGTTTTCAGTCGAAGGGTCGAGCTGGGCATTTGTCCTTATTAATTACTATTTTCATGTCCCCTCTTATGTAAGGAGGCAATTTCACTTTGAGGCTTGAGTTATCCCTCATCTCTTGGCCCCCCCCGGTTCGCCATAAGACTAGGCAGGGGGTGGTGCAGGTTAAGATAGGGTATCTTCTAGGCTAAAACTTCGCCTGCGTAACAAGCATTCGTAAGTGCAACGCGGATAACTCTGTATCAAGATATAACATTCGTGGTGTCAGAAACCGGGGTCAGATATACGTGTTAAAGGGTTATTTGACTGAACCTACTGTAAATATCCAACTGCCTATTAAATTAACAATTATACCGGCTTAACCAGTCAATAGGATATCTCAACAGATGGGACTCATTTCCTAACTCAGATCAGGCTTTCCTTGAACAATAAGATTATCTCTCTAGGGTGTAAACCCCTGACTGTTCCAATCCGCCCCCAGTTTTCAAAAAAAAACGCGGGCCATGTTAGAGGCGTCCGTATCATAAGATACACGCGGCCCCGGATCAGCTTACACATTTGAACAAATCCTGACACCACCGCACAAGCCATTACGACTGACTTGTGGACACGAACAAACGAACGAAACGATCTCCTAGAAGAGTAACCTATTATCGACTAGGTGCCTTGGTGTTAGACTCCTGCACAAGTGAACATAACATCTCATTGGTGTTTTTGTAATTAAGAAAAACAGTATAACCTGCTTCAAAATATTTGCCTGTTAGGCTCGCCGACTCTCAAAACACCATTATTTTTAATTAACGGTGTGCTTCTCATCCTTTCTCTATTACTTATGAATAGAAACGCATGATTGCAACAAAATCCCAAATGTAACTTACAGAGGATGTTCTTCTGCCCCATTTTGTGAGAAAAAATGATAGAAATCCGATCACGCATTACCCAACACGAACCTCATTTGAATGAAAAAAAAGTGTCAAGAAAAAAAATAAAAGTAAATAGCATGATACTTTATGTTTGATCATGCTTTGAAAGGTAGATGTCAATCCGTTTTGTATCTAATCTAAAATTTATAGGATTACACAGCTGATGTGATTAGACGGCAAGGTCTCGGGCATTAGCTACTCGTAACTCAGTCACAGGCGAGTGGGTGTGGGAGGACAGGGGAGGCTAGGTTGCACCGCAGAGAGGCTTTGGACCAGGGAATAAAAAAGCTGAAAATCAAGCGCAATCAGCCGTTTTTTGCCTGCGTAAGGAAATTTCACCTCAACTAGAACAAATCTCCTCAAACGGGGTAATCTGCCTCAAAACGGGAATTATCCCTGCTGGGACAAGTGCTGCGCCGAAATTCTGGTGTAGAAGTAACCATTTCCGTAGTACTCATAGTCGGGAACAATGGTGAACATAGGGCAAGCGATTAAGTTGATCTTTACGCAACATTAGTCAAGCTTTATGCGTGAGCGGCTATGCGCCACGTGTGACGTGGTGCCCGAGGAATATAATTCTGTTTTCACACGGGGAAGGCGACGAAAACGGACCGGGCGGTCGGAAGAGGAACGGGACCGACGGCAGGGAGAGCTGAAGAAATTGAGGATACGCCGTGAACACCCAAAGCAAACAAAAAAAAAACAAATAAAGAAAAAGAAAGACCCCCCACCCCCCCCACCTTGCCGAACGAAAGGGTTAATGCACGAAACAATGGGTTATCCCAGTGGTTCGGCAACCGAGAGGGATTTCCTTATTACAGCGGTGGTTGTTGGATGTTACTAAGTTCCCCTATGTCCATGGTGTACGGACACAGGATGACACGAAATAGGGGTTCAGTTGACTCAGCCCTCGTCGACAGGCTACGATTAGCTTTAAACTAATAATTTTGGCCCGTCTTTTACAAGGGAGGGGCCGCAGAAATTGAAAGTGGGTTTGGACATTGCAAACCCCAAATGTAAAGTTACATAGGTCCCATTGCATAGAACCCATAGCCTACACCCATCGGCCATCCGGCGGCCATCCACACACAAGTAGGTACCTCATATGATTTACTGCCTGATATGCAGATAGGTGCCTGGTTTACTGAATAATAAATATAACATGACCCCTCCATCAGAAAAAAAATAAAATCCATAACCCTTATTTGTGAGTAGAAAATCCACAGAGGTCTAATCCCAATGTTTGTACTCACGCAACGGACCTTAATAACCAAACCCTAACCTAATTCCTAATCCTAATATTAACCCTAGGTCCAATAGGCCCTATAACCCCCACCCTAACTAAACCCGTGCTGCAACCAGCCTAATCAATAAAGGGGCCTTACTATGGGAGCCATTTAGGTAACTCTATGGAGCCATAAGTATATCAATGCATATAAAAAACGTATACATTGTTCCGAATTTCGGCTACCTTGCTACGAACGTTTAGCGAGGGGTCTTCATGGGTCTATGTCATGTGGGTGTTTTGTATTTACAAGTTCGTATTTACGTCTACTAGTACATACATGCTTGTTCCTAAATAATATGAATCCTAATGTGCGTTTGTACTTTAGTTGTGCGTCTGTACTAGTGAAAACATTGTGGTGTTATTTGTAAGTAGAAATGAACATAACTCTAATGTTTATCGAGTGCGCGTGGCGTGCGTACATAAACATATTTGTCATTATTTAAGTATTTTATAAAAAATTAAAAACCAACACTTAATTGAATGATATTAAATGCACATAAAAACGTGGGCTCCAACAGGGAACGAAGATCACAGTACTTCAATGCGTGGAAAGAACGGCGCGCCTATCAGATCAACTACAACTTGTACGCCACAAAATATTTAGGCTGTAAGATAATAAGTAGATGTCGACGGAAAGGAACATAAGGGGTGGACGTGCCTTCGTGTTTATTGGTTCTCCTAGTAGAATCCTACCACACTCTACGTAAATGCCAACTACCGTAGGAATTCGCTGTTAAGGTTAGGTCTTTTATCAGAAGACAGTGTTCAATCTAGACGTTGACACTGTTGTTCCGCTTTATCATACGAGGTTTGGACATATGGAGCAAATTTGAAGCACCGGTTATTATGGTATTTCCAGTCTCTTTCGCATGGGTATTCTAGATGGTAGTAAAAATAAGGAATGTTGTCGGAGTGGAATCTGGAATAAAATGCAAATACTGCGTTTCTTATCTAAGCTTATCATTATCTAATGCTTCTCTAGATGCTATCTATCGATCTATCTATGTATCAATCATCGAAGCGAAGCGATCGAGCGAGCGATCGATAGATCTAGCGATCTGTCTGTTGTCTGTCGGGAGTGTCGGGCGGTCGGTCGGGCGGTCGGTCGAGCTATCGATCGATCTATCTACCGCTATCTTATCGATCTATCTGGCCAGGAGCGAGCGAGCGGAGAGAGCGAGAGAGATGAGAGAGAGAGAGAGAGAGGAGAGAGAGAGGAGGAGAGAGAGATATATAATATATATAAATATATATATATATATATATCTATATTATATATATATATATATATATATGTGGGTGGGGTGTGTTGTCCTGGGGGTAATTGGTAGTGCGAATAACCTCTTTTGTGAATTACTGCCAGAATACTGTCATCATTTTCTCATGGATAATGATATATAGATATAAGGTATAGATATATATATATAGAGATATATATATATATTAGATAATTATATATAGTCTATTCCTATATTCTACCTTTGGGAGACACTTGTCTTTGTTATGTACTCGTTAATACGTTAGGGAGACATTTGGTGTCTCCCTAACGTATCCCATAGAATTGTGTGGCGGTTTTTAGTTCCGTCAAAGAAAGAAATAAAAACGATATGAATATTAATTTATTGCAAATTAGGGTAATCCACTAGAATAAAATATATATATATTCATTCCAATTTCCCCTTCCCCGGGGGAGAGTCATATCGCCATAATCACCATAATCTCCGTATACTTACCATTCAAGCCTGACTTATACCTTTTCATTTTCTACGCTCGAACTAGCAAATTACCTTCAATACCCACTGGAAAGTTCGACGACCCCCTGACTGCGCACTTATCAGGGGCGATGATCTAGAAACACTGACTTCTGGATCATTTTGGTATGCTCTTTCCACCGGGTTGACTCCACGGGCGAGAGAGCGAACACCGTGAGCCCTGTCCTGGGCGGCGCAGCGGCCCGGACAGGGGGGGGGAGCGCCAGGCTTGAATGGTAAGTATACGGAGATTATGGTGATATGACTCTCCACCGGGGGAGAAGGGAATCACCTACATCTCCTAGTACGTTCCCATTCAAGACTGACTTATGCCACAGATTGCAACTGGTACAGTCAACCCGGATATCAGAGTGCTCGGGCCAGAAGGCAAGCGGAGCTTGGGGAAGGTTGAACAAACCAATGATAAAATAGATGCACTTACCGACTTCAAGGGGCAAAGTGCTACTGAGAGCTGTGGCAACTGGAAGATGTGGAGGCTTGCTGTGAAGACGAGGAAGCTGATGATAGGATCCTAGCTGCCGTAGAATCGCTGCGTACTAGGACATCCCGGAGATAAACTTGTTGAAACGTGGGAGAACAAGCCCATCCCATTGCGTCCATGATATCTTGGATAGAAGCTCCCCGGTAGTAGGCCCAAGCAGCCGCTGAGATCTTACGTCGTGAGCTCCTATGTGCGTCCCCGTCAGACGAACCTCCGCGCTAGCTAGGCTCTCCTTGATGACTGCCACGATCCATCTGGCAATGTCGTCTTGGAGGCAGGGCGAAACGGCTTCTGAGTTGTGAGGAAGAGCTGGTCGTGAGCCCCCCTATAGGGCTGGGTCTTGCTGAGGTAAACTTCCAAGGCTCTAACTGGACATCAGGGTCCTTCATCACTGGAACCCGAAGCTTGTCGGAGATCTGGGAGAACGATCGGCTGTGGAGTGAAGCTGAGTGATTGATTCTTGGCCAGGTAACCTGATCGGGGAAGAAGGCGAGCGGCGTTCCCTGTGAAGGTGAGGTGATTCTCTGCTATAGACAGAGCATGGATGTCCGATAATCTCCTGCCTGATGCTGCCGCGACAAGCAAGAGTGTATTCTTGGTGGTGTCCGCTAAGGACGCCTGGTGAAGAGGCTCATAAGGAGGACTGTTGAGATGCTGGACGACTATTGGCAGGTCCCATGCTGGCACTAGAGAGCGTTCGGGCGGCCGTCGATGCAGCATTCCCTTGATGAGATCATGAAGCGCTGGCGAGTTAGACACGGTGCACAGTGGGCCAGAATCGCCTCAAAGCTGGCCAAAAATCAAAATTGCCGAATGTGACTTTTTATGGTTTTTTATGTCGTTAGGGAAAGAAAACATCCTAAAGAACACGATTATGTTAAATATTTTTAAGGAATTTAAAGGTTTCATATACGTCCGTAAACATGAAAAAAGCGTGGCTGTTGCTCTAAAAATGATAATACCGCCAAATATGAAAACTTCCTTGTGACGAGAGGAAGAATAAAGGATCCATTTTTTAATTGCCTCTATCTACCAAATGATTATACACAGATTAGAAATATACTAATGAAAAAAAATAATGTGTAGAACATTAAGGGGGAAATCCCGTTTTTTGACCAAAAAAATGCTAGAAATTCACTTTTTTGAAAAAAGATAGCTAAAGCCTGTGCTTTCCGTTAACACTAAATTTTTTGCCACAATATGCCACACTGCATATTGGAGGTATTTTAAATGCACCACACCTATGCTAAAAGGCCGTTTTTAATGAACAATTCAACTTGCCGTAGCACCGCGCTGCGATGTATGCTTTATTTATAGTTCGTCTAAAAATCAATATTCGTTAAGAACATTCCAGCCATTGAAGAGGATACAGATTCTGATAGTAGAGGTATATAATTATGCAGCATATCTGTGGAAACAATATTCACATATGACCAGCATTTATAAAAGAGGAACACGTGTAAGTGTATTTTTAGCTTAAGAAGAATCATGGAATCTAAGTTTTTTGAGGCTTTTGCGGAAAATGTTGTAATGCTTGTTTCTATAGTATTATCACTTAAAGGCCGACTCAGAGATTTCCTGAGGAGGGCGCCCTCAATTTACAAAAAAATCTTGTTTTTTGCATGTCCATAATGCTTGTCCATATACTAATCACTGTGTGAAATTGATAAGCTCAAATCGAACTCCTTAGTATAGAAAATCACAACTTTGTTATAAAATTCCGGATCCGGAATTTTTGTTATACACAGTATTCTATGGGACGTAATATTACACATAAATGTTTACTGCATCAAAACGAAGAATCCTATTCATCTCAAATTTCGGAATTGTGCATTTTAGGTTACTATCTTTAGTTCTAGTTGACTATTTTTCATTATTACACAAAAAAATAATATTTCGAAATCTCTGAGTCACACTTAAAGTGACCAAGGGGTTTTCACTCCCGTTGGTGCCCAAGGGGGGGGGGGGGGAAAAAAAAAAAAAAAAAAAATGTAGAACATTAAGGGGGAAATCCCGTTTTTTGACCAAAAAAATGCTAGAAATTCACTTTTTTGAAAAAAGATAGCTAAAGCCTGTGCTTTCCGTTAACACTAAATTTTTTGCCACAATTTGCCACACTGCATATTGGAGGTATTTTAAATGCACCACACCTATGCTAAAAGGCCGTTTTTAATGAACAATTCAACTTGCCGTAGCACCGCGCTGCGATGTATGCTCTATTTATAGTTCGTCTAAAAATCAATATTCGTTAAGAACATTCCAGCCATTGAAGAGGATACAGATTCTGATAGTAGAGGTATATAATTATGCAGCATATCTGTGGAAAACAATATTCACATATGACCAGCATTTATAAAAGAGGAACACGTGTAAGTGTATTTTTAGCTTAAGAAGAATCATGGAATCTAAGTTTTTTGAGGCTTTTGCGGAAAATGTTGTAATGCTTGTTTCTATAGTATTATCACTTAAAGGCCGACTCAGAGATTTCCTGAGGAGGGCGCCCTCAATTTACAAAAAAATCTTGTTTTTTGCATTCTTGTCCTAATGCTTGATCCATATTAATAATCATGTGTGAAATTGATAAGCTCAAATCGAACTCCTTAGTATGAAAAATCACAAATTTGTGATTAAAAATTCCGGTAATCAGGAACTTTTTGTTAACCCACAGTATTCTATGGGACGTATTAATATTACACATAAATTGTTTACTGCATCAAAACGAAGAATCACTATTCATCTCAAATTCGGGAATTGTGCATTTTAGGGTACTATCTTTAGTTCTAGTTGACTATTGTTCATTATTACACAAAAAAATAATATTCCGAAAAATTTTTCTCTGAGCACAATTAACAGTGACCAAGGGGTTTTCACTCCCGTGGTTGCCCAGGGGGGGGGGGGGGGGGGGGGGGGGTCCATGAAACCACTTTCCCGAGGGATTTTCGCACGAATAGTTTTAATGTTACTAATAATTGTTTTACTACATGATGCTGTGAAACTACTATCAGCCAAAAAAAAAAATCGCTGTGGTTATTGGATTTTTAAAAAATTTTCAAGATAGTGGAATTCAGTTAGGGCCAAAAAAAAAAGGGGGAGGGGGTCCATGGACCTCCACTAATTAAATCATTAACGGGCTGGCGATTTTAATTTATTTTGGTATGAAAAGAAGCGCATTTCAAAGTTCAGGGACCCAATTAAAAAAATCGGCGCAAAAAAATCCCACGCGTAAAGCGGCCATCGCGGAAAAACCCAAATTTTGGGGGTCCATAGGAACCCCCCTCCCCTGGGTCCACTAAGTGTTAAAAATATAAATCACGGAAAAAAAACGTGAAACAGAAAGTCTAGAGCCTTTCTGCCTTTAACGTTCTTAAAATGTAAATGAAACAAAAATAATACTGTCGCAAGAAAAAAGCAATCGAACATTATATTGGAGGATTATAGTATTCTAATCCGGGCTAAAATGGTATTAATGAAACGTACGTGAGTGTAGGGGTAAAACTTATCTCAAAGTATACTTATGAAAAAAGGCGATTTGTGAGAGTGGAAAAATCTTTAACTCGAGGGGGGTCAAAAGGTTACGTACAATTTGTACGTAAGAAAAATGACGAAAATAGCGAACGCCCCCAATCAAAAGTGAATCACTTTGTGATGCGAAACAGTTCCACAAGTCTCACATAATCAGTGTCTTATGCTTTATGTATTTTCTTCAAGAAGCATTAGAAAACGGTATTTAAAAGCTTTTCAAAATGAGCTTTTGGGGAACATACCACTGTGTTTTTGTTTTAGTAAACATTGCTATGATTTTACAACAATTTTATGCAAATCAGAGTGAGAGAATATTATTTTGATGACGGCATATATCCCTTACATCCCTAAAAGAAAATGACTACCAACCTGACGATCACCGCAAAAAAAGGAGGTAGCGTTAGCTATCTTGTTAGATCTAAGAGCTATTTCCCACTACTAAACACAAGGCAGGGGTCCGCACCGTGATTTTTGAAAAGTGACAAAAATGGCATTTAGGGATTTAAGGGGTATATTTTAAATACTACAGTTTTATGTCCTTAAACTCTTAATCTGTTTCGATAGTCAATGTTTTATGGACTTTTTAAGTATGTTACAGGGATTTTGATGTCATATTATTTTTA
>JAMKCH010025761.1:0-22935 GCA_023653785.1 Ophioderma brevispina
TGAAAAACAAGTTAAACCATTCGAGCCACCGCATTAGAAATGCCGGCAAACTTGCCATCTTAACAAAAATGGCTTTTTTTTTATCTAGAAAGTTTTCAACTCTACTGTCTAATGTACGATTTTGTGACTCCAAAGGTGAAACATATACGCAATGGGGTCTTTTTGGATGACAAAATAAAATATCTCCATGGAATGTCCATTTCTTTCAAATTGTACCAAAGACACTCCAAGTCGTTGTTTTTAAGATTTTTAGAAACTCTTGACTCTAATTGCCAGTATACTCTTCCTATAGTTTTTCGTTATTGAGAATTAAATGAATTTTCGTCAA
The DNA here is from genome assembly GCA_023653785.1 of Ophioderma brevispina. Taxonomy (NCBI): domain Eukaryota; kingdom Metazoa; phylum Echinodermata; class Ophiuroidea; order Amphilepidida; family Ophiodermatidae; genus Ophioderma; species Ophioderma brevispina. The sequence continues at coordinate 329 of JAMKCH010025761.1, forward strand.
CATGGCTCGAAAATTAATACAATAAAAATGACTTGAAGTAAGATAAAGCTTCTTCTAAATAAAATAGTGATCTTTGATTCTTTTTACCCTGCAAAAGTATCAAAATATACACCTTCAAGCAATAACAGATACATCACAACTTTCTTTCCACCCCTTAAGGTGCAACGAGAAGATTTTCAAATATCAGGTGTTCCCTAACAATATTTGAAATTCTGATTTTGGGCACTGGTGTAAACTTGAATCAAAAATATCCCCACCTGTAAAGATTAAGCTGAGAACTGTTTATTTTGGTACAAAAATTGTGACATTTCTAATTTTATATGATGCAAATATGAAATTTTTTACTTTTTATATTTTTTTCTATTGAAATTTAAGCATATACAATCACCTTTTTGTTTTCATTTAAGTATTCTGTAACCAAATAAAAGGTATGGAATCTATTAGCATCTAATCTATATGAAATCATTAAAAAAAATCATATCACGAAATATGGATGACTTGAAATCTCTTGTTGCACTTTAACGTTGTATGGAAGTTATTATGTCCAATAATCACAAAACCCAGGGTTTAAATTTTCAGACGATACCTTTGGATGTCCAAGTGTACTTACACATGTAGCCTATGCTGCAATTTGGGACATACAGCACAATACTGTAAATTTTATGTCCGATTTAACCCAGCCCGTATAAAGACAAGACTACAACTGGGGCTTTTATTCGATATTTTTTTCGGAGTACAACATTATCGACATTAGTATAATTTCAATTATACTTTACGTACTAAAGTTTACAGGAAAAAAACTATACATTTTAGCAAGCAAATTCTGTCACAATTCTGACTACAAACCCCGTACAATCCAAGCTTCACTGTTAAAAATTTCCGTAAATTAAGAAAAACAGATTTTCCGATAAATTTACGGAAAAATCTGTTTTAGAAAACAATACAAATAAAAAACACAAAAACACAAAAATATCCAAAATGTTTAATTTACGGAAATATTATCAAAATTTCTGACCGCAATATTTCCGGACTTTTTTTTTTTGGTTCCGTAATTTAAATTACGGAAAAATGCTGTTAAATACATATTTTTTTTCCGTAATATGAGACAAATTCTGTAAAGTTACTGTCAAAGTTCCGTTAAATGAAAGAAATTTCTGGACAATTTACCTAGAAAATGACTGGAAATACTGATGCCAAAATTTCCGTAAATTTACGGACATTTTTGTAACATGGGTTACCAAGGTTCCCTTCAAATGAATAGATTTATAGCTTGATGTATATTTTTACATTAAGTATTAAGTATTTGATGAACTCACTCCTCATTACAAAATATAAAAAATAGAACCCATCAGTACCTCTTGCTAACTTCTTGACAGAATGTGCCGTAAGAGATGATGACGGCTAGAAAATCATACAAGCATAGTAATTACATAGCGGCCCCCGCAGGCAAAAGTTGTTAAAATGTTCAATACCACTGTCTGAGGCGATCGATCGACTCCTTTTTGAGTACGCCAAACAGGCGAATACGCATCGTCTCCTTTGACATAGAACACAGAGACTTTTTTTTGTTTTTGCAAACAGACCAATTGCCTCATTTTGACAAGGAAACAAGGATACTTGTTGAAAGCAGTGCAGTCAAAATAAGAACGTTGCATTTCCACCACAATGTACACATAAAATCATTTTCCTAAATGTTTCATTCAAATTTTAGTATGCAGTTCATAATTCTCTCAACTTCAATCGCGATATCCTCGAATGTGACTTTTGGTAGATTCATCTGTTTGGAATATTCGTGACGATTATGTACAACTGAAAGCTTTGTTTTTATTAGGCGTATTTGCTCTCAAGATCATTCACATCACATTCACACCGATCCGTCTTTTAAATTTCAATTAGTCGGTTTTTAAACTTTGTCCACGGATCCACGTTACATTTTAGTGTGGCAAAATTGAGTGTGGTGATCATTTTCCACCCTTCAGCCCCCCCAAAAACCTGCCGTCAAATGTACTAAATTGATGCTCTCTCATTTATCTTTCTATAACTTCAACACTCATAAAAGTTTTTTTAAAATATAAAGTTTCTGGAGGACTTGAATGAAGCATACCATACGAAGAAACAAACATCTTTGATAGCATGTTGCGGTATAAAATTTCTAGTGTTGTTTTTATTTGTCGACCACAAATATGCCCTAACACTATAACTTTTAAAAGGCGTTTCAATAGTTTTTTCCACACACTAACTTTAACGCCACCAAAACAACAAACACCAAACAACCCAATGCACTGAGTGGAAAATGCACAAATCCCGATGCAATGACGTCATCGAACGAATACACATACAGGCAGCGAAATCGCTGGCACACCATTCGCCGTACGGATATCCACAGTTATGGGGGATTAGGGCCCTGGTTCGAGACTACCAGAGTTTTCCATTTTTCCTTTCCCCTCTTTTCCCTTATTCCTTCATTCCTCCCGGGAGAATAGAAATAGATGCATTGCTTTCTTCTAAAGATAGAAGATATATGGGCATTTTTCTTACTTCCCCTGTATAATAAATTACGACCATTTTACACACACAACAAAACAACAAACAAGCAACAATAAGACGTGTGAATTTCACATTTGTCCCTTTTTTGCATTGTGTTTTCTATGGGAAATGCAAAGCAGGTGCATCTACGTCAGGTACCATACAAACACACCAGGAGTCAAAATGGATACAAGAGAGGAGCCAAGTAAACCACTTAATGTAGGGATAACATGATTAGACTAAACAACGATGCACACCATTTTTTTCATACAAAATATGAGACCACAGACAAGAACCACAAAACTGGACATGAAATCGTACGGCCCACGTTCGATGACCAACTGCAGTCATTTCCAAAGCTATCATTTATAGAAGGAAGTCCCTCCCCTTACCATACTTACTGTATGGAGGTGGGTGTCGCAAATGAAAATAGCGGACCAGATCTAATTATTTTTATTATTTAAATCATTCTTTAAAAACACTGTCAATAATGCACATTATTTTTTTTCTTTCTTACTTTTTCTACGTTCTTCAAAAACAATCTTGATCATCTGATTCAAGCCTTAAAGTATCATGGATATACATATAGACGCAAATGGATATTAGACCATATGAAACATTAGACCACATGGATATTAACAGTCAAACGATTTCTACTGAATTTCGGGCCTGTCCGATGAGTCATTATCAATCTTTGCATTTTCACATTTTACGATCGCCCTCATTGTCGTGCCGACCCACCAATGTCAAAAACGACGTAAAAGTTCCCTGTACTATATTAGACAATGGGCAGTAGACCCATGGGGTGTGTTAGACAAATGAATATTAGACTAGATTAATATTAGACCAGATGGAGGATATTAGACCAAATGGTTTTAGACAAAAATGGATTTACTAGTAGCCCAAATGGAATATAGACCAATGGATATTAGACACATGGGTTTTAGACAATGGATATTAGACCAAATGGTTTTAGACCAAATGGATATTAGACCAAATGGGTTTTCGACCAAATGGTATAGACCAAATGGGATATTGGACCAGATGGCATATTAGACCAGAGGGTAGTAGACCAATTGGCATGCAGAGAGACCCAATTCTTTTTGACGATATGAATATTAGACAATATGAGTTTTAGACTAGATGAAATATTAGACTACAGGCTATTTAGAGCTAAATGGTTTTAGCCCTAATGGTATTAGACTCAATGGTATTAGACCAATTTGGACGTTAGACAAAAGATGGGCCATTCGACCAATTTGGGATAGACCAAATGGCAAGCACCGCGACCCGGACACAGGTTTTTTTAAATATTGTTTTAAACTGTACGCATCAGGCATTTTAGCCATCATGTGACCTTTGACCTCATACCCACAAATGAGGTTTGCATTGTAATGATTTTTTTTTTTCCCCCAGACGTCCCACGTCTCGGCTCTGTCTTCGGATTCAGGGGCACAGTTAGGTCATTGACATAAAATCAAAACTTATCTTACAACAGTCGCACTCACCAAAACGATGCATCCAAGTATATACAAAAATCAACAACCAAAAACCTTTAAAAATCAGATCACTGGGCCCTCCCTGGACCCTTAGACATCGTCCTGTTAATACTGCGCTGACACCTCTTTTACCCCAATGGCCGCCAATAAGCCCTTATACGAACCACCTTGTACTACGGTATATGACAATTCAAATAACCACTAGCCCGCCGAGATAGCCCTGTTCAAGGCGCTCTACCAACTTCATACACTGGTTCCCAGTGTGATACAAATAATGTAAAGATCTATATTAGGACAGAAATCAGGGAGGAGTGGACATATCAACCCCCCCAACTAAAGAAATGCAATTACCATGGCCAAAATTCAGTTTTTCAAGCACCTAATTGAGGTCTCCAATTCCTACCGGCCTATTGCCATGATTGCTAGCATTCCAATAGAAGTTCAATAAATTCCACACTCGCCCTGAGTAGCATAGCACTGCACCTGACCACAATAGGTATTTGTGTTTTTTTTCCCAGACAGTAGGCTCCTAGACCAGTTCACAACCGACCATCCTCAGTCTATGGACCGGTTGGGCCTGGTGTGGTAAGTAAAAGGGGACAGAACCCTATGTTATTCGGTGAAAACGACCACGAACCTGTCATATATAGCTCACAATTCTAGATTTATTATCAACCACGTCACATACAGTTGACAGCTTGGTAATGTACAGGATGCTTGGTAGGGTAAATGTTGGTGACAGTGGTCCTAATGCGACGAGGATGAAGAAGCCTCATGCTGAGCGGCAAAGATTGATCACGCGTGGGTGATGCTCTGATTGGCTATAAAATATCGGACCATCCATCTACAGTCGTGTTACTGCCTCTATTGAATAATTAATACTGTGCGCGGCAAGGTTTCATGAATGGAATTACTACTTCTCATTTTACTACTTGTCATAATATTATTATGATAAACTTAGCACAATTTCTCAATTCCAGTTTCACGCTCCTCTCCCAGATTTTTTGCCCGTCCCGGGCACCCGCGACGTTAATAGCCTAAAAAGGATTCACGAAAAATGCGCTGGTATTACTCATTACACTATTCTTAACTACTACCCGACGAATCTTAAACGAATCCAAAACTACTCTTCAGATCGTAGCAACCGCCATCTAGGGTCGTAATTCGCCTCCAGTCCCAGGTGTTGTCATCGCTAGATACAGTAGGGAGTTGGCATCGCATCGCCCCAGATTCAGGTGTTGTCATTCGCCGAGCTGGTTGATCTCACATTAGTCGTCACCGCACGTTCACTGTAGTCTTTGTGACTACCACTTTTTCGGCCCGGCATGCAACACCGCAGTGTACCGCTCTTCATCGTACATGCCACCCCGCCTGCTTCAATAGGTGAGTACATTCGCACTAACCCCAGGGATGTAACATACATCCGCTTTATCTGAGGGCTTTGGTGCATCATTGCGAAGTTATCAGGCAATCTTCGTAGACATCTATGTTCTTAGAAGGATATTATACATGTGTCTTCTGTGTAGTGAAAAGAACAACCAAAGCTTGGGCGATAAAACACCGGTCTATATAATACTGAAGCTTTGTCTTGAAATCAGGGCTGGAGGTATTATCCGTCCTTAACCATCAGCTTCCCATGGTTGGTGGCCACTTAGTTTTGGCCATCTCGTCCTCCGGTAGCCAGTCCGCTGGGACCTTCAGAACCTCGATATTCACGGCCATGCAGAAGGAACTTTGTTAGCAGATAGTTACACAACGTTAAAGTCTGGAGGATATCCACCTATTGGACATCCCTTTATTCCCCAAGACGTTCCCGCAAAGCATCGGATCCAATCAGCTAAGTCTCCCAACTATCAGTAGCGTTCGTAACCTTCAGGATAGCGCCCAACTCCATTAAGACTAATCTGAGCCATCCGTGGGTGGCTTGTACTCAGAAACCATTAAGCTGTGGTTCGCTCGTGCTCATACCCAGCCTTAACATCCAACCGCGGGTATGCCATTTCACCAGTCACCCTGTCTGACCGTCTATTCTTCGCCGTAGGCCCATCTGGCCGCTCATCATATGTCGTCATGCCCGTTGGCTAGTACCCAGGACCGCCTGGGCCATCCATGCGTCATCATGCCCGTCTGGCTATTCACCATGAATCTGCCTCCCTTTCAGCGGTTCTCAAATACAGGAGATGCCTCGTAGACCCTACGAATGTCAAGTTGGGCTACCTCACATCTACACTAGAATCCGCAACTCAGTCGACGAGGAGGACTGCCTCCTAATTTACACCCCTAGATTCTTTCTAAATTATCTATAATCACGTCGGCGTTTCTGCCTTCCATCAATTATCCTCCTTGAATCTCCCTTGTCTATCACTTCCGTAGGGACTGGGTGACTAACTCCAAAATTAACTAACTCTACAATAACAACAACATGAATAGAATCAATAATTTGAGTGCAAGTGTTGATTTAACTATTTCCTCTGTAAACCAGTTCAAACCATCCCCTAGCATCTATCGGAACCGGATGGGCTTACGGGCGCTTGCGCTTCGGGTTCCTTCTAAGCTGGGCCATCGACTCCCCTGATCGGCTCCCGTTTCCCTGGTACGTTGCACTTATGTGTACGACCGGACGAAGCGTACGCTCCTTCCTAATCTTCTCCCTTCGGGCCGGCACGCCACCTCAGCCTCTGCGCCATTACTCTAACGTTCTTAACCCTTCTAGTGCTCATCCGTTGTTAATCTTAAATGGTGACAACTCGTCCACTCATCTTCATCATCAACAATCGCCAATCGATCCTGGTCTTCTCCTGACTCCCCTTCTTTCTGCAAGCGGCTAATTCGATCGCAGCCAACTCGACCAGGACTAAGTCGCTCCACTTATCGCAGGAGCCCTGTCATCGCCAGGTGTTCCTTCATTCTGCGTCACCATCATTCTGGTCTTCCATTCCGTGGCGCAGCTGCTACTCCCTAGTCACGCGACCCCGGTCTTCTATAGCATATCTAAATCCGTTACCAGCGGTCCAACTTAAAGCTCGATTTCTGGTACAGGTAGTTCCGTCTCACAACTCTGGTCCCTCATAGAGCTTTAACCTATCCGCATGAACTACTCTCGATACTGGAGGACATGACTTCTGGATCCGGAAGACCACATCTGAGAGCACGGTTACCACCAGATAACTTCCGAGTATGGTTATACAACCAGACAAACTGGCCTGCCCTAAACACCGGACTCATGCACCACACGGTGTAGTTCCGTTCTGTCTGCTATCATACTGAACTCCAAGGCGTGCCTTGCCCTCTCATGAATTCCCCTAATACGCTCTCTTAACTCCTCCGCTAGTCTGTTTCTGCATTCTCCTTCTCTGGTAACCGCACCAACACCAATCAACGGGAACATTACTGCTCGCCCCCAACATCATCATATTTGGGCTCTCGCCGGTCGACTCTTGACCACTGACGATAAGCGAAGCCCGCATATGAGAGATACTGGGTCCAAAGTCTTCTGATTCTAGAACTGTTGAATCATGAGTGATACATCCTCATTGGCTAGTGTCCGGTTCTAAACGCTCGACAAGGCTATCCGACTTGGGGTTGTACGGAGTCGTACGGGTCCTCTCAATCCCACACATATCCGACACTCAACTTTGGAAGTAATGGTGATGTTCTGAAAACTCGGAGGTCTTTGAGACATGCTACTAAAAATGTGAGGTTGAAATACAAAAAGAGGCATATTTTTTATTTAAAAAAAGAAATCTTTTGAAATTGGAGAGAAGTCGACAAGATATTATAGGCCACATAATTATTTAAAATTATTTTGAAATCGGTCATTGGGTAACACTGATCGCAACAACACACACCCACAAAAACACATCCATACACCCACACACATCCCCACCCACATACACCCCCCCCCACACACACACAAATACCAAACCAGGAATGACCCCTGGGTCTCGAACATGTTTCATGGTTGGAATAGTCTCCTACAATCATCTCCTAGCCTCACACCCCCTTCTCAAATAAATCACGAATATAGCTCGTCCATAATGTCCATAATATCAACTTGTATCGTTATAATGCCAAGTCTACGTCAACTCTGAGTAGACGTGAATTCTCGTCACGTTTACGATAATCCTGCGGATTAATCTAAGTTTCAGGAATGCTGAACAGTCGTTGAAAAAACGTACGTGCTAGTTGACGACCAGACGTATATTTGAAGTTTTGAAGAAAATCTTAAGTGGCAACTAAGGTTCGGAACGCAGTAAATTCGTAGTGTGAACGTTACGCAAAAGTTGCGATAGATAGAGGCTACGACTGTCGTATGACCACTTTCGGGAACGACCCAGGAGCTCCCGGTTGCGCTCCTGCCTTCGTGCCATGCAGTCATCTAGTACTCGCCTTCCCATGTCCTTGGTAGCACGACCATCCCTTAATAGTCTTCCCATCTCCCACTCTCCCATCTCTTCACCAGGATGTCTCCCTTTACTGCCAACATGTCCCCCTGGCCCCCATATTCTTCAATGCAGACAACAAGGCAGATACATCTTTTCACCGGCGGGCGACCCTCTCCAGCCTCCTTTCCCAGGAACAGAGCCATCTCGCATCCGCCAACTGCGCCACACGTATCATCTCTAGTGTGATCTCCGGTTGTATAGCACATATGACCTTCAACCACTACGGGGTCAGGGTTTCCATCCGCTCCAGGTTTGTCAATCATGTGTTCCCGACTATGACCGAGCCCCACGCCCGTCAGAATGGATTGCTTTCGGCCATCATCCCCTTCAGACTCCACGACACTTCCCACCAAGGACCTTCTAATAACCTCCCCTGTCCCATCACTTCCAGCCCATTCGGTTTGGCACGCCGATCTCGCACGTCCTCTGGATTTCTTACTTCTACCCCGCTCGGCCTCCCCGTTTTGGGGCATTCTTAGCCTCCATCCGCCCGCAATGTCTACAGGGTATTCTTGACGCCTGTCTGCGGTAGAATGACGTCTTCCCGGGCTGTACTCCAAATCGAGGTTGAAACTGGACAGCACCTCAAGCAATCTCGCCATCTGACCCTCGGGGTTTTTGAAGTTACATAACCACTTGAGCACCGCGTTGTCCGTTGCCTCACTTTCACCCTGCTTCCTCCAAGGTATGACGTACTTTTGAAGGAATACAACACAGCAAGAAGCTCTCTTCTCGTCACCCAGTAGTTTCGCTCTGGCCGGGACAATGACTTGCTGCCATAATCTATAACCCTCTCCTCGCCCTCCGCTCGTGTGACATTACGCCCCCTATTGCAAATTTTGCTGGCGTCAGTGTCTAAGATGAAATTGGCCCTCTGGCCGCGGGTAAGCCCAAATTGGTGCACTGATCAGCAACCTCTTTCAACGTTTTGAACGCATCGTCACATTCGCGCGTCCATTCAAACACCAATTTCTTCTCTGTCAGCCGATGGAGGGGTTTCCGCGAAAAAATATCAGCAAATCCAAGATAACCCGACGATAGTTACAACGCCCATCCCCAGAAACTAGCACCTGCTGTGGCGCTTTGGCGTCCGGCCAATCCCAACTCTTTGTATCTTGGACGGATCCTTATGGATACCCTTTTCAGATACTACGTGGCCCAAATAATGCACCTCCTTTTGAAATAGGTTTGCCACTTTGAGGGCTTGAGTTTCAACCCGGCTCCTCGGCACCTCTGCAAAACCTCCTTTAACCGATCTACAGACTCCGACACGGGGCTACCGAACACAATCACTCGTCTAAATAAACAAGGACGTCTGCCATCTCAATCCAGCCAACACTTTATCCATCAATCTTTCAAACGTTGAGGCAAGCACATTGCAACGGCCAAATGGTAGAACGTTCCAAGCATACAGTCCGCTTGTGGTTGAAAAGGCAGACTTGTCCCTACATCATCATCCATCTCAATTTGCCAGTAACCGGAAGCTAAGTCAAGATGTTGAAAAATACTTTGCACCACCCAGCGCGTCTAGCGAGTCGTCAATCCGCAGCAAGGGGTACGCATCCTTGACAGTAACCTCATTTAATGTTTCTATAGTCCAGGCACAAACGCTTGGTACCATCCTTCCCCCCCCCCCCCCCCCCTTTTTTTGGACCCAGCACCACTGGGCTCGACCAAGAACTCCCAAGGCTGTATTACCCCTTTTCAAGCCATTCGCTCACCTGTCGTTTCTGTCTCTCCCTCTGCTGTGTGGACGACGCCTCAGCCTGTCGAATTGGGCTGAGCACTTCCGGTGTCAATGCTATGCTTCACCTTATGCAGTCCTCCCAATGTCCAAATTCTCCACTGGATAACACGTCTTGGTATTCACACAGCACTTCGCTACTTTCTGCTGTCTTCCCCGTCGAGATGTGCGGTAGTCCGCTCTAACACTCCGCGAAGGTAGCTGGAACTTCCGCCTCTCCTTCTCGAACTTCATGTGACGGGTCTCATACACCATCACTCTGCACTAAATACCTATCCCAAAGTTGGTACCTCGTTTAAGCTCTTCCGCAAGGGAAAGCTCGACGTTAGTCCACGTGACGGGGGCACCCCTCTTAGCTTGCACAACCTTCGTGCTACCAACAATCCACTCTCACTCAAAGGGCCTGCCCCAGCGCCTCAATTAGATCCATTGCGACCCCTCGTTACAGCCTGATACCAGTGCCGACAACCCACCCTCATGTCCCGCTGGCCACGGTATAATCCTCTACGGCACGCCTTTAAATGAAGTCTCCTTCTCACGGACTGACCATGACTGTACCACCCCTACGTTGAGCTGGAGTCGGCAAGTCCAACGTTTTGCCCGGACCTCAGCCGAAACTCCATCCCCAACATTCCATGTTTAACCTCTGCAACACTCACCTTCAGTGTCTGCAACCATTCCCTACCCTTATTTCCATCGGAGCCACTCCCCACACCTTAACTCCCTACCCATCCGCAATTTGTAACAGTGTATATTAGCTGATTTCAATTAGTCGTTTCTCCGACGGAATACAGTTGGTATTGTATATTAGTCAAGATGGTAGCATCGGAACCAGTATCCAAAAGAAGCACCATTTCCTCCCCTGGACAATGGATGGAACATAAAAATCTGTCCAGCTTCGAGCTCATATTTCGCCGGCCTCCACCACCACTCGAGCGTCATCAGATTTATCACATTTGCAGCAGTCTCCATCTCCTTACCACACTCTGCTCTAGTAAGCATTACTCCCCCGTCGTCACGTCTCTCCTCCTCGACTTTTACCAACCACCACAGTTGTCTTGGTTACGGGAAGGGTTTCCATTCAAAATCCCCCAAAGTTAGTAAATTTTTGCGGATCTCGCCGCCCCCGACAACCATTCCACCTCTCTAATCCTGCGTTGGGCCTGCACCGCCGCTCTCCCATGCCCCTTTGGGTCGGCCCGCGTCTTTCCCGAATACTTCGGGCATTGATTAGCAAAATGTCCCTCCTGTTGGCATCTAAATCACACAACTCTCTGATGGCTGTCTGCTTTCCCGCAATGGTAACACAATGATGGTCCTCCACCCCTCGCGGGCCATTCGTACCTCAAGTTTACACTGACAAGGGTACACCCAAGACTCCCGGCTGAGCTGGCGGGTACTCTTCGGTAAGTTGCTGCGTCCTTGCGGCCACCTACTCTGCTATTGGCCTTGGTCACCCAGTGGGGTTCACATAGGTGCTCTTAAATAATCCTCTGCCCAACCTGTCCTTCCCTTTCTTTTCAGTTCCTGGGAAGGCCATGGCCGTTACTCTCTTGATGTCCATCCCAATACTCTGAAGACTCTCCCCTTGGTTTTGCTCTCTTCTTGCACCTCCTGAAAGTAATTCTCGGCACACTCCCTGGTCCAAATTCCATTGTCATCACCTCCATCAATCCCGTTTTATGTCACTCCTAGGGTCACATCATTCATATCAGGTCAGATGGGCATCCCCCTGACAGAGGTAAATAACTGAAATGGTCGCCTCCTCGTCTGTCCCTTATTATACTCTCGACAGCCTCAAAATGCACACGGGAAGTCCCCTCCAGGGGGTTGTTTCCATCGTATTTCACAGCCTTCCTCTCATTCTTAGGCCTGGATGCATATCTCTCCTCGAATTCATCTGCGCTTCTCACCCCTTCTCACGCTTCAATGTAGGTGGCTCTGCTGAATCAGTACCAGCAGTCGCCGTTCTGAGGCCATAACTCAGTAGGGACCCTCACGCTGGCCATCCATACCCCTTTCTCCCCCCTAAAGTGGGTGTACATATCTCGCGGTAGCGACTTTGTGGAAGCGACGCTCGGCCCTGGCCGACAACACTATCCCTCATTTTCATACGTGAAAAGTGCAGTCAACCAGTCTTCCCCGCACCCATCAGGCTCCAACGCTCCTCGGCTCTCCGGTGCCCCGGCCCCAAGGCGTGGTAAAGATGGCCGAACCTCACTCCTCTCGACTTTGCAAATACTTCCCTCCTGCAACTTACTATGTGGAACCACTCCCTAATGTGGAACCATTGCTTTTCACCCCCCTCGGCTTCGCGGGCTCTTGCCTCACTCTCAGCTATATTCGTTGACCTTCCCTCTCGGCTTGCTCGCTCACCTCTGCATTTCCCCTCCTTCTTAATCAACTGGTGCTATGATATCGCGAATCTTCCTCGTTTGATCTGCCTGCGCATCTCTTTGGCTCCACCGTTCCCTCCTGTTTAGCCGGCCTCGTCCCTCGAGTTTTCGCCCTTCCAATTTTCCTGCTGGCTTCTTCGTGGTCCAACTTTCAATACTCCGCACCCTGGTTTTCTTTTTGCGCTCCCTTGCCTCGGGTTTTGAGACACGTCCACCCTCCGTAGAAATCACACTGCGGTACTTTACTAGGTCCTGGCTCGTCTGTTTTCCCTTCTTCCTCTGATACGCCCTTCCCGTTCGCTCACCCGCAGCTCTCTCTCCAGCAGATCAGCCTCATTCAGTCGAAACTGTCTCCTCTCCTCCCTTTGCATACTTTCGAATCGTCCCTGCAACAGTTCCCTCCATTTCTCCGAGTCTTCCTCTCAGGCGCTCACTTCACTTTCTTCTCCTCCTCTATGTGACGCTCTCTTCTTCGACGCGCGCTCTCGACCCTCCTTTACCTTCTGCCTCTCTCTTCTAGTTGACGTGCCATAACTCGGAAACGTTCCATCTCCTCCCTTCTCAGCATCTCCGCACGCCTTGGTTCACTCGCCTTGAGCTGCCCTCGTCCCATCTTTTGGGTTTGTCGTCCTTCCATCCGTCTTAGCTTTCGCCATTGGGCCTTCCATCTTCGATCTCCTTCCTCCCACTGTCGCTTAAAAAAAAAAAAAAGTTCCCTCCAGCTCCCTTCTCTCTGCGTTTCTTCCTCGAGGATCCAAGCTCTTCACTCTCTTCCCCTCAGTTGTCCCTCCGTCGCTCTCTCTCATCAGCCCTTTTTTTGTTTCTCTACGGGTGGTACCTCTTGGGTCTAACAACGACAATGGCTCTCCCTCGCACATCCTGCTCAGTCCCTGCTGCGGCTCTTGGTAGTCGGAACTCATTTCGTGTTCCTCTGGAGCAGTCCATACTCATCCGTGGACCTCGTTTCAGAATTCCTCTTTCACGTAACTCACCGCCATAAATCTCATCCTCTGACCTTTCCGGGATAATGCTCGATGTCCTCCTCAACTCTATCTTCCATCACTCACACTACTGCTCATTGAGTCGTCATCTCTCAGCTCCTTTCGCTTTTTCTCACTCTTCACCATCACTGTTCCTCTGTTCGCTCGAGCGGCGGCATCGGTACCTCTCACAACCCCACCTATTCCCAATACTATATCTGGATATCTCATGATCGCCCTCTCTCTGCCAACTCCATGTCGTCACTAGTGTCACCCTTCGGATCACCTCCTTCTGCATTGTAATCGTCCTCTCCACCAAATAACAAGTGTCGCTCCCACAATTAAATAGTTGAGCATTTTAAGGGGATTTTTTTGCCAAATCCGTTCAATTTTTGAAGAAACCATGAAACTTTGTACATGACTTCTATCGCATCAGAGGTCTGGCAAAAAATAGACCCAAAGATATTACGCCTCCTGGTGGCCGCCATATTGATTTCCAAAATGGCGCCAAAATAATCTGTTGTTTAGAACAACTTCTTTTCACATGCCACTCGGAGGCAAGATTCAAGTGGGTCTATACCTATGTTTTGATACCAAGGAACATTGGCGGTCTTATAAAGTTCATCCAATGGTTTCCATCATTGAATTTTTAAGATGGCCGCCATAATGGGCCCAATTCGGTGAAGTCAAAACGTCAACTGGTCGCAAAAGCCATAATTTAACAGTTCTCGTGATATGTTAGAGGTGCCCTCTGCCTACTGGGAAAGACCCTTTTCGGAGGTCAATGTGCTTCCCTCCAAGCTCAAGAACAAGAGCGGACAAAGTGCACCTCACCAACTAAGACCGGGTCCTCAAGCGCTAGGGAAGCAGGGAAGGAAAGGAAGCCCCCTCCCCATCCACGATGGCCGCTCAGCCAGCCGCTACCCCTAACCGGCTATCGGCCCCTAAGAACCAGGAGGTGGCACCGGCGGTTAATAGGCGGGAAAGCTCTGTGGTAAATGACGGAGGTGTTTAAGGGCAAAGACAAAGGTCGGGGTCAATCCAAGGGTGTGGTGGTCAGGCGGCAAAGCCCGGTTGTGGAGGATATATAGTCCCTATGCTCACGTCCGGGAACAATGGTGAAACAATGGGGCAATCGATTCAGTTGACTTTCACGCTTTATTCAGTTGCGTCTATGGACCCCGGACTATGATACCTGCAGGACTTTGATACTTTCCACACCGGTCGCATATGAATTACCCAGGACAGCCCTCGTGCCCGTGGGTGGGCGGTCATTCATGGAATTTTGAAGAAGAAGGCATGCAGGTAGTGACCAGCGGACCTTTGGGTTCTGCAGGTGGTAGCCCGCCCAAAAGAGATACTCTGTATCACGAGTTCACGGCCTGTCTACCCCCATCCGAGGGCAAGGTTTATCTACCCTCAAGTTCCAAGAGACACTACCATGTGGGACAAGCTCCGGCGAGAAAATACCGCTAGCTTTGTTGGACTAACGTGCCATGATATGCCTCTCGATTGCAATTCCGGTCATCTACTCCACCTTTTTACCTACAAAAAATATCGGGGCAGTGGATGCCTGAAAGCTTTAACGGGTTTATCTGACCCCCGGCATGCAATTCCATATGGAGACCCGGACACAGTACCGGGTGGTCTCCATGCAACCTCCTGCCATCAAACAATGCACTCGGAGCTGTGGCTATCTTTTCCCACTGAGCACTGCGTCTTAACCAGAGGGAAAAGTAACCTTGGTCCAATGCGACAACATGACGGTAATTACATACATCAAACAAGGAGGAAGGACAAGAAGCCCCCAGTCTCGACAAGGAGACTCTTTGAGTGGTTGCAGGCAACGGAACAATGCTCTGATAGCGTCCCATGTAATGGGGTGGAAAAAAAATCCTAGTGGAACCCTCCCCCGTAGAGGCTACAGGTCTCCAGGTGGACTATTTGCCTCCGCCGTGAATCACCAGCTCCGACCCCCCGTACTTGGGACGTCAAGATCCCCCGTTGCGATGATGCAAAGAGTCTTCGAGAAGGTTTGTCAGTCCGGCAACTGACTGGTTCGGCTGGAAGCGTCCATGCGGCCATCGACTGTGGTTCCCAGGGCTTCTTAGAGCTGTTAGTCAGGGCCTTGTCTTTCTCCCAGGACAGGGATCTGGTTACGCGGGTCCTCCAGCCGACCCGTTCGACCAAGGTATACCATTCGCCTTCTCAACCTGATGATCTGACGCATTGCTGCCAAATTGTACATTATGACGAAGACTTTTCTAAACAGACATTACGTGCTCCTTGCTCAGGCAGTGCGGAGAATCTTACGATTCTATAGATGGTGCACCAATTGAGAGATCGATCTGCTGTCTGGTCTGTAGGGCCACATGGAATTCCTAAAAGAAATTTAACGCAGGTTTTGGTGCCAAAAGAGTCGGGGTTCTGACCCTCAGTGATTGGGGAACTCCATCGGGGCTTAGAGCCGACTCAGTGTCTCTAATAGTTCGCTTCTCACGCATATGTGAATAGCGGTGTTTTCGGCACTCACCCGGTTTGTCCACTCGTTCCGGAGTGGACTTGCCGCTAGTGCTAGGCCGGGTCTTAGCGTTCTTAGGAATTATTTGAAGCCACTAGTGCATGTCAGTCTCCTGGATCTGTCTAGGAAGATGGTGTTTTCGTGGCAGTCGCCTTGGGGCGATGGGGTTTGGTTGAAAAATACATGCTTGTTCATTGGCGAAATGATGGAGGTCCATCCTCTCACAGGCGGGTTTTATCACAAAGAACCAGACCTAGCTTGTTACGCCACACCCAGTGTTCTCCAGGACCAGGCATTGAGATGCGGGATGGGTCAGAGAAAACCTGGTGCCCACAATAAAGTGGTATCAAGCATACTGAAAGGCTTTGGAAGACAAACAGGGTTTTCATCTCCGGCCCCTCCCTGAAATGACATTTTGCCAACTTTAATAAATAACAGGACGGACCAGCATTGTGCTTAATGGGAAAAGGCTCCTAGATCTAACAACACAATATCGTACCTCCTTTTTGCGGTTGATCATCAGGTTGGTGTCATTTTCCTCTAGGGACATTAGGGATTAGGTCAGCGGCGTGGAAGGGAAGAAGAGCTGATGCTACTGCAGAACTGTGTGCCGGTTAAGAAGTGGGCAACATATTAGAGCGTAGGTAAGTATCTCGGGAGAGACGGGACATATACTTTAGAGCAACCTTCCCCTTTCTGGAGACTATAGTGGGATAGGACTACTGTGAAAATTAAGGTTGCGGAGGGTAGCTACCCAGAGGGGGGAGGGCACTCCCCCTATGAAAGGACATGGGTTGCTAAGAACTCGTGCTTACCAAACCCAGGGAGGGGCATTCGGTTGACCCACTGGAAAAGAGGTGGTATTTGGGTGATAGAGAGCCAAATCGCCACAAAATTGGAGTTTCAGAATGACAAATTTACACAAATTTTCCAAAAATGGGTCTTTGGGTGAGATTTTTGCAAAATTTTCTAACAAACAGAAGTCTTGGGTGAAAATTGTCAAAATTCTAACCCAAAATAGGGTCTTTAGAAATTGTTAAAATTTCACAAAAATATGGGGTCTTTGGTTGAATGAAATTTAAAAAGTGGGTCTTGGGTGAAAACGAAGGGAGTCTTAACAGACTTACATACGCGTCACTTCCAAGCTGGGAGGCTTCCCCCGGCCCCCGGGGTAGCTATCGAGACCGCGTATATTTCCCTCTCAGAATGAAAGGGGACTAAGGGCTAGCGGATCAACACCTACCCGGCGGTGACCTTAAGACGCCACCCCACAAGGTTCTATTCCACCTGAACGGTCTGGGATAATTGTATTCTGTACCATTGGGAGAACAATGTGGGTAAAACAATTCCCCATGTCGGTTCACCGCCGTTTGTTGGCGGTTAATCATCCGAAATTTAGTGGCAGTGCGCGCTGCCGGTGGACTATTTTCACGTAAGTAAGTTTTCTAGATGTTCTGCCTTCGGGCCCAAACGGACCTAACTGCTAGAAACCGTATTTTAATCAATATTTTTTGAATTAAAAATTCCCCCAGTCCGCCATCTTGAAATCATATGGAGCCCCTGAAAAACAACTTATGAGCATGAAAGTTCCTGGGTATGAAAAACATAGGATATAGACACCCTGAACTGTTACTCAGAACTGCTACAGAAACTGGAACCAATATTGGCTAACAAGGCGGTTTTCGAAACACAAGTCTCGCCTTACTTAGCTGTATAGCGGGAAGACAAAGAGCAGCACACTAGAGTGCAAACCTCTGTACAAGTACATGGTGTTCCCAGTTAAGGGAAGGGACTGCAGGCACTGCGTCATAATGACAAAATGCACTCCAACACGGTTGATCTAGAGTTATGTGTTCGTTGGTGGAATGATGGTGTTGTTGTAGGCATATAATTGGTTAGATTATAATGGAAAACCAATTCAATGCTAGGAAATATGGATATATTCCCAAGGCTAGGCGGGGAAAAGACCAGGTGTCTCTACAGGTGGGTGTGAGACTCACAGTTGTGCCGGGTGTGGCTTTCAGGGGACACCAAAACGGCTTGGTATGTGTTCGCTGATATTCAATGCGTTTGTAGTTGTTAACAACCATGTAGGTAGATGAAGGTATAGGTCCATGCGTGAAAACAACGAAGTAAAGTTATTAAAGTTCACTATTAATTATAATTAGGTTAGTTATGATAATCGCAAAGAGACAGCGATAACACAAGGTATATGATGTTTGTTGTCGTGGTGATCATCGGTTACTGTACAGGCATCGCATTAATTGAGTTGCATGGAAAACGAATTCAGGGATTTATTGTCATTCATTGGATGGTTTGCAGCGTCTCCATTCCTTGTGATAAATGACACAGAGGTAATAGATTCATCGGTACGGAACTTGGGTGGGGTATTTGTTGACGTACATAATTACCAATTAAATGGCAGTCCGTGCTTGCAGTTCACGGGGTGGATATGTGAATTAAGCAACATGTTTTCAATATTCCGTTATAGGGTATAAGCTGATAAAGTAATGTTGTTAGTTAGTAGGCTAATTTTATAATTGTACTGAATTGGAATCGCATGCGGATGCCCCCCTGATGCTGAGATTAAAATTAAAAGAAAGTTAAAAGAAAGTTAAAAGGAAATGACGGGCCCTGGACGGTACCTGCTTTTAGTCTGAAATTGATCTCAAATCTAGTAAAAAGGTCCAGAAAATGTTTTTCCAAGGCTAGGATTAAATTTAGTAAATTTTGGGGGGGGATAATTGCTATCTTGAATTACGATAATGTCGATTTCCAATACGGTGGAACCATATAACGTTTTGGGAAGTAGTCCTATCTTAGGCCACTTGAAAGTGATGTGATAAGAGTAACATGTGCGGAGAATCAGTGCGTTTAAACTAAGTTAGAATACATCCGCTATCACAGGGCCATCAGCCCGGCCGGGCAGAGGCCGGCGACTCCCATCGCCGAGACCCATGCTCTGGGGACACCTTATACAGGGTGTTGTTGTGTCCAGAATTATGAGTACCCCCCCCCCATCGTTACCCAAAAATGGTTATTTTTTCCCAAGAAAAGCTGAATAACATTAGGGTAGGTAAGCTGGTGTAATGTCCAACTTCATTATATGTAACCCTTTAATAAGAATTTGCAATCGTGAAAATCAGACTAACCAAACGTGAAAAATACACTCAATTGTGTTCGAGGTGCTGATTCATCTTTGGGCAAAGTGTGAAAAAAATGCATGTGAGTGTTTACCCCTCGAGTTACCAAGACTTTTTTGCATCACATTATTCCTCTTTTGGAATCTCTTTTTAAGCACTTGATACTTTTGATTTGTACCAATAGATAGCTATGGGTCATTCTCGTTCCCTTGATACCAAGATAAGTACCAGCATGCCCTTTATAGCAATTCACAGTGACGTCATAAAGACAATTAGGCAGCAATACTTGTCTCAATTTCAGGAAACACAAGGATCTGTGCACAATAGGCGAAAATTCAATTTTGCACCAAAAAAAGTACTAGGACTCTCAGATTTTTTTAAGCTGGTGTTGGCTCTAAATCATGGCAAAAGACAGGCTTTTATCTAAATACAGCGGGTTTAGTGCTTGACTCTGCAGAAATAGTACCAAACGAGAATAGGCCTAATGCTCGTGTGGCAACCACTGAGCTTTACTGTCTATAGCGAGTGTATGACATCATTTTAGTCGTACTGGCATATTGTAATCATTTGGTACGAAGGAAAAAGGGGACCACAGCTCTCTATTGGTACACACAATCACACGTTCTGAGTGTTTAATAACGAATCCCGAAGGGGACTAAAGCATGTTGTAAAAAGCTTGACGGAAAGAGGGTTAAAAGTAAAATACATGTTTTTCAATTGCCAAAGGATTGGAATGAAATCAGGCACCTCTAACACAAGTGAGGTGTATTTTCACTTTGGTTAGTCCGATTTCACCCATTCAAAATTCTTATGCAAGGTTACAGTATAATTGAAGTGATATTAAACCAGCTTTATAATGTTATGATTTTCTATGGAAAAAAAAAAAACAATTTTGGGGTATCGATGGGTAATAATCATTCTGGGACACCGTGTTAGAGAGCAGTGTATGGCAAGGAAGTCGGTGGTCCAAAAAATAGCGTATGTCGCATTAACGAACTTGTTATGTGCTGTCTATGTGTTCTCAGATCTTTGGTCCTTTGTGTATATTATAGTCCGTTCTATAGGAGACTATGACAAATAGCGAAAATTAAATGTTAAATTGGCTATTATAAATGTAACTCCTATAATATACTTGGAGTGGTAACTCCGACAGAAACGTGTGTTGTACATTACAATAATGTTTTATGCAAAAACGATTGTCAATATGAATACTACTTAGTCTCTCGAATTATAATTAACACAAAAGATGCATCACATAGTATTCTTTCATGTAGCGAAGGAATTTTTGCCATACGATGTACGGTTTCAGAGATACAGTAATATGGCATATATAATTAGCTCATTTGCATTACCTAAGCCGCATATATCACACACTTTCAAATTGCAAAAAAGATGCGCACCATGTAGGCTTTCATGCCGCGAAAGGAATTGTCTGGTATCCGGATTTACCGTTTAAAATTAAAGCAAACGCTGATGTTGCTATTAATTAGCTCATTTGCAATTACTTAATTTGACATATCCGACCCAAATCTATCAGTTGAGAAACTCCCCAGCCCGCTCCTCCACCAAGTTACATCATTCATACGCCCCCTTATGGAACTCCAGAAAGAAAAATGTACACAAGCATTACAGTTTAAATTTTGTTTAAATTATGCAATTAGATACTTATTAGCATATTACGCCCAAAATCTAATCAGGTTCGAGAGAATCATGGACCCGCATCTTTCCACCAACTTACAACATCATAGCCCTTAAGGAAATCCAGATAAATCGTACCACAAAGCAGTGAACACGGACGGCGGGAAAGACCAGACAGCATGAACAGACAGACAGGACAAGAAGAAAGTGATCACTAAGTCTCTGCCGAACAAACGTTTCAGGCAAGACAAAAATGGCAAATTTGACAAGCCATTTTGAACAAATTTCGTTGCGGCCACTGAAATTCCATATGGCAGCCTGATAAATTCTGACGATCACAAGAGGTCATGGTATCAAAACCATAGGTTTAGACACCTCAAATTGTGTTTTAGTTGCTGTAGAATTAAGATATGTCCAAAAAATTGTGATTTTGGCGGCCATTTTGGAATTCATAGGGCGGCCACCAGGGGGTGTAATATTTTTGGGTCTATGTTTTTTTTTCGAGAACTCTGATTGCTTTAGAAGTCATGTACCAAGTTCCATGGCTTTCTAAAAAAATGAAAAAGATTCTCATGGCTTAACATCTCTACTATGACAATAGCAATGCAAGACATTCTTTCAATTGTTGAGTAGTTTTCTGATGTTTGCAAACTTATTGCAGAAAAACATACAGGATGCTCTACATCATTTTCATCTGCTTGCATGAGAACTCCACCACAGCTACATTCATGTGTGCATCAACTGCCAACTTGAATGGTTTCTGAAAGTATGGAGCGCAATCAAAAAACTAGGTCGGCATCATCAAAATAGACTTGATTTTCTCAAACGCTTTGTTGGCATCGCTCTGAACCAAACAAAATTTTGCGTTTTTCTTCAGAAGGTTTGCGTCAGAGGGGACACAATTTTTGAGAAAATTTTAACAGTATTTTCTGTAATACCCGACCATACCTAAGAATCTCATGATATCTCTTTTGCTCTGTGGTGTGGGGAAAATTCTCAATTGCTTCAACTTTTGGCAGTGATGGCCTAATTTTGGCCCTTGTTCCTACAACATGGCCCCTAGTATGTGACATTTGCATGGCAAAATTCACTTTTCACCAAGTTACAGTCAAACCTTGCGGGAGATAATTTCTCAAACAACCTGATGGAGCTGTCTCATGTGTTTTCCAATGTTTCACTGTACACAAGGAGATCATCCACATCTAGGCTTTACAATTTTATATGTCTGCAAATATCTGTTAACTAATATCGAAATGTTGCGGCAGAATTTTTGAGGACCAAAGCCATCTTTTGTATAGAGGCATCGGGCGTTACATTAAGGTCGTGAAGTTCTTGGCACCGTCAGTGAGGGGAACTTGCCAATTACCCCCTTCAACAAAGCAAATTTGGCTAACAAATTGGCATTGCGACTCATCTATTTGCAATCTCAATCGTGGGATCGGATATGAGTAGGTTTTGGAACAGAGGTTGACTTTTCGAAAATCTGTGGGACAAAACGAAATGAACCGTCAGGTTTGGGAAACCGAATACATGGGGAACTCCAGTTAACTAGTGCTTTACTCTACATTTCCATGTCTAACATGTATTTCACATCATTTTCTGATATGTTGCACTTGATGGGATTAACTCTATATGGATGTTGTTTTTAGGCTCGGAGTCACCTAGATTCAATGTTCAATGGGTTATGACAGTGTCCACTGGGGTATTACATCAGG
>JAMKCH010025762.1:0-20047 GCA_023653785.1 Ophioderma brevispina
AACCATGTATTATTGTATGGAGTCTCTTAAAACCCAACCCAATATTACTTTGAAAGCTTTAAAAGGTGCACGTAAGAGATTTAACATATGAGGTGTCCCTAAAAATATGAAAGTACCTGACTTTTGACCTAGGTAAGCTTTCCATCCAAACCTAACCCATCTGACACGTTAGCTGAGAAATGTTTCTTGTACAAAAATTGTGAACTTGAAATTTCTAATTTCGTATCGAGCAAATACAAATTCAGCCTTGTTTTACATTGAAATAATTAAGCATCAAATCATTTTATTTTCCTCTTTAATACTTTTTCTTTTTCTGTAGCCAAATACTAGGTACGAAATCTATTGGTGTCTATCTATATGAAATTACTATTATGACATAATATTGGGTGCTTCACAAAATCCTTAGTTGCACCTTTAAAGAAGGGAGATTCAAAATTTAATTATATTGACTATGAAATGAGAACGCATAATTCAGTTATGAATTTTAGTAACCAGTACAAATGTGGCATTTTTGTAAAGTTTGCATACCATTTTAAATCTTATAATTAAAACTGAACTCATCATCAGAAAAATGCTGCTTGCTGTTTGTTCATGACTAACGTTTCCATGTTAAGCAGTGAAGGAAATATTGCCGCCAAGAGTGAAAAAGCGGTAAGTGGTACATCAACACTGTATGATCACATCATAGCTAAACTTCAGTAATTTCAACATTTTTTTTTAAGTGACAGTAATTTCTCTCAAATTGCAACTTAATTGGGTAGACCACCTACCCGAGAACATTAACTTGTAGTTTTATTGGACAACAAACAAAAGAAAACCCACCGCAAGCTTTTGTTTTAAACTTACTGCTAGCTATCGTAATTATCCCTATGAAACCCATGCTTTGAATTTCCCTGTCATGCATGACAGGAAAAAGAAATCACTTTGTTACAATAAAACAAGTGTATTTCGGCTTATTCAACGATTCAGTGGTGATCATTACATATGTAAGCATTCAAGTTG
The DNA here is from genome assembly GCA_023653785.1 of Ophioderma brevispina. NCBI lineage: Eukaryota > Metazoa > Echinodermata > Ophiuroidea > Amphilepidida > Ophiodermatidae > Ophioderma > Ophioderma brevispina. The sequence continues at coordinate 1,003 of JAMKCH010025762.1, forward strand.
TGGCAAAAAAAAAAAAAACTGGTGCTAAAAAAATGGGGGTGCTTTCTGGAAATAGTCTGTATGTCCCTTTAAAGTTTATGAATGATAGGCAAGTAATTAATTAATACATGGAAGTAAAATATGTAAGAATATTATTTTGTTCCTGTAATCTGCAAGCAATCTACTATTAAATATAATTGAATGGTCACTCACATGGGTTTGAGATTGGCAATTTTGGCACCTCAACGCAGATGCAGCCAACTGTTAAAGACTTTAAAGTTTGGGGTGGTGCCCACCAAACCAGAAAACTATTGAATCGGATTCTAACTTAGTAAATTTGTATTGGCTGAACCCCAAAGCAACAGTAACAAATAATAAAATCCTGCTTTGATTGAAGTGAACCCAGGTCTTATATATCGTATTATTTTACTATTAGCTAGTGTAATTTTAGGGTTACTCTCTCAGTAAATTTGTTTTATTATATAATAAGCCCACCTTATTACTGTAATTTAGTGTAATCTTGATACTTTGTAGAATGAATTTGTAATGGCATACAGAAATACAATTGGCAAAATACAAATGGTTTTTGTGTTAGAGTCTTTAAAGTCTGTACATTTTGTGTACAAGTCGGAGGAAGAAGGAAATGACGAGTGAAATGCATGTACAAAAACGCGCAAGAGTGTAAGATTATACCAGGGGCGCGCACAGGGTAAAAATCAAGTAGGAGGGCGAAATTTAAAACGGGCGAAAACATTACAAGAAACTCAATAGGTTAAAAAACCCCTAATTTTTGCGCAATTATTGCTTAAAAACCCCTGCTTTTCTGAGAACGTTTCTTATATAGGAAATGGTCTCCGTTGATGGCTACGGGCTAACCCAATTCTGGATTAAATTACCTCCTCCGAGGTTCCCATAGTGTGTTGAGTGATCACACAATGCACCAGTTTAATGCAATTATAAAATCGCCTGATTTACCATAAGCGGTGCGATTTTGGGCTTCATGAGGGATAATGTATATAAAAAGCTTATAACAATGCCAAAAATATCAATTTTGAAAAATCTAGAGGGTGCACTATTTGCCAAAATGTGCCAGTCAGGGGAGGGCGGCCAAGAAAATTCCCAATTTCAGACGTCGCCATGCATTGGTTTAACACGTAAAAGCCAAAATCTTGACGAAAAATATTTGAATTTTTATATGTTATCAAGGAATATTTTTCTCATTCCAAACCGTTGGAGTTGAAGAATCAACTCCACTGGAAAGGTTTTTCTGATTGTTTTTGTATTGCATAACGAACGAGGCCGAGGTCGTAGGTATGTCATGGGAACACCATGACCCGACTCACATCAAGCACCCAAATGGTTTGTGGTTTGCACTCTGTATGCTGTAATTTATTTATGACAATTTTTAGCCTATAATATAGGCTATTGTTAATCCCGTAGCAATTAGAGTAGGAAAACCCAATGTTCTCATAAACTAGTCTCTCATGTCTTGTCCATTCTTTTGAAGACTCGCAGGTAGGGCAAGTAAGACATTTCTTGAAAAAGTTAGTTGTGGATTTTGAAATTTATGAGCAGGTGTTGCGTTTTGGGGCATTTTGTTCGTCCTTTTGTGGTTTTGGCATTGAATTGTGTTGGTAGGCAAAGATTATGCTGAAATTGTCTGTTGTCCTACAATGTAGATGCATGCTGTGTGAAGCTGAAGCCATGCATTATCATGCTGGTCGAGAGGCATTGCGTTTGCAGCCTTGTCTGATAACCACTTAGCAGTAAAGTTCATGCTTATTAGGTATACAAGAAACATGGTGGTGCTGGGGCCCAATGTCTGCCACAGCGCAATGGCAGAATTATTTAAAACATCCGAAAAAAGCCAAGAATTGAGAGATAAAAAAATTTTACAAAAAACAAATTAAATGCTAGTGTATGTGACTTATTGAAAAATGATGGTATAAATAGTGGAATCGTAAACTTAACTCAAGTTCACTATAGGCCTACTCTTGTTCAAGTGTACTGTATACCTAAATAGTCGACTCGACCTCGTACTGATGCAGCTGTCAAGCAATTGTCAATTATGAAATATGCAATGATATAAACCAGGCATGATGGCACTGCGCCCAACTGTGTGTAGAGATCAGTTTATTACTTGACCCCACTTCAACACGTGGAATAGAACCTTGTACAGATCAATTTAATTTGTATAAAAACACTGAAAAAGATCTAGATCACACTGTATCATCATTGTATTACAAAAAAACTATTTTGTGTTGCATTAATATTTATGCCAGTTCATCACAACCATTACGTAATTTAGCACTGTTCATCATTGTCAATTGTCATGAAAAAAAAATGGTTATGACCAAGGGTCTTCAGGCTTCAATGCAAGCAAAAATCTCATGTCTTCAAGTTACTGAAATCTATAGCCCGCGCTCCCGCGCGGGGCCAATGATAGATGTTATTGCCAAGGGTAGTTTGTTATTGTGGTGTGTGTCCCCCCAATATCCACACACACAGTGGTAAAGTTCCATGTGCCTTGTCCATGTGTACTTTGCAGCTCATTCCCAGTTGACTCCTTAAGATAGGCGTAGGTATGCAAGTTCTTCACGAACGGCATGTTCACACATGTTTCAAAAGCGCACTATAATAATAGTAATATGCCTTGGAACTTTAACCTTGAACTGTGTTAACTTGAAACAGCCCAAATTCTTTACTTCAACAATCCATCATAAGTGGCCTTAGAAAACACAGATACCTAAGAAAGCATATTTAGCCCATCCACATGCTTCAGTTTTGGTAAGTCAAATCAATAATCCCATTGCATGATCCCCAGCCTGTGATCCCACAAAAATCCCATTTTTAATACATAAAATCGACTTTTTCGACACCTTTCCTGCCACACAACACACACATACTTTAAAAAATTAATATGAAAGAAAAAAAATTTTGTACGCCTTAAACTTCTTTACACTGCCCTAAATTACGAAATATGTTAGTACAGAACATTATAGGGCACATTGCAATGTATTATGGGATCAGTTCAAAACATCCTCTACTACTATGAAGCAAGGTTAAATGCAACCAATGTTTATTTTCTTGGGAATTGCATGATTACATCTAACCTTGTAGCTTGTACATATTACTGCAATGTGAAATATTTTGCTTTTGCAAATTTTTATGGATGAAAGTGTAAAACCTAATCTGGTATTATAAGTGGGGTAAAATTAGCCCAATTTGAAGTGTCGATGGTTGAAATCGGTTGTATATTAGTCGAGTTATATGATATGTATTTTAGTAATATCGGGCCAGTAGCGACAGTTATTACTTTTTACTTCGGGCCATTTTGGGGGGGCCTCCCCGTTTTTTGTCGCGGATGTCCGTAAATGTTGGACGATTTCGGACGTGAAAATGGAACGTGCAAATTACTGTCGTCTGAGTTTGCCCCCTAGTTTTGTATTAAGTTCATTACAGTACTCTGTTATCAACAACACAAGTCATATGTTGACAGTGGAAAACAACAGGAGATTGTGCCTGGTTCAAGTTAAATTACCACCACATAGGTTGGGCCATGGACTTCAGAAATAATTTAGTTCATTGATATATCACCATTTGCAAGACGTGATTACTTCACAAATGTATATGTAGTCTTAGACATATGACAATACATGTTATTGAAAGTGAAATACAGGTTAAGTGGGGGGGGTTCAACACACAGACCATACAGGGACGTGCCACGACATCGGTCCCTTTTCAGGCCTTCTGGTATATCAATGACCCCTTTTTTTCATGCCAATTTTGGTATAGCAATGGGTGTGTTTTCAAAAGTTTTCTGAAATTTGTTGGAAATTAGCCCGGCCTTCCTCAATATGAAGCCAACAATTTCCAAATTGACTTAAAATGTTCAAAAATTGTGCAGTGAAAATGGCAAATTGGGTTAAATTTGGCCTAAAAATTGGATCTCTGGTATAGCTATGGGTCCCTTTTTTGGCAAAAAATGGTGAGCTCGGGGTTCCTACTTTCCAGAGTAGTGGAGGCACGTCCCTACCCCAACCATAGTTGGGACCCCCCCTCCCCCGGGGGTTAAGTCAGGTAAGAGGAACCAATTAAGAGAATGAAGAAAGGTATGAATATCTCCATTAAAGTGTGTGAAAAAAGATTCACACACAGATGACAAACTCCCGGTATACAGGTCCACATGGGGCATGTCTTACCGATTGAAATCCACGACGACTTAAAATATTATACGCCAAAATATGTTGCTGTTCCGTGGAAGTTGAAAAAGCAAATAAACAGGTTTTCCAGAACCACAAATATTGATTAAAAGTCAATGCCATTAAAATTTGCCATTTTGGTGTTTGGGTAAGTTAAACAGTACATTACTTACTGTAATGTCATAAAGTTAACATAGATTGCTATTGAATAGCCTATGTCACTTGAAGTGATTGTCAAGTGAAAATTAATTGAAAAAAAAATACTAAAAGCCCCGATTAATGTGGTATATTTTTGTGAGTTCACATTCAAATTAATTTAAATTACGTATGACAATGAAGTAACCATTTACTATTGCAATGATTAAAGGCGCATTTTGTATTATCATACACATAAAAATAAAAATTTTTGGCTGTTCATTCAGTGTGAATTAATACTATGGTGTGCATGATAAAGAGGTAAAAAACACCCGGCTGTAAAAAAATAGGAACGCCCTTTTCTGAAAATTTTAAAGTGACCCTTTAAATAGTAACAAGTGCAGTAGGTACATTTCAGATAAATGCAGGGACACTTCGAACAATTAAAGGTGCATTTTGTGCTATAACCTCATTTTGTTTATGTTCATTAGATATCCGAGAAAAGATTAATTCCAAATTTCAGTTGATTTGATGAGGGGTTTTGATGTATTAACAAATGTTTAATATAAACGGTTGCCCCGAGGCACAAGGCCAACTGCATATAATTTCGTTCTTTAACGGACAGAAAATACAAAATGGCTTAATTTCTTCCAGAAGTAGATCGACTTGCAAGTATGATTAGGCAACATGCTATTCTTTAGGCTACCGGGTCAGGTGATGTAAAAATCTCAACTCCTTTAGTTAAAGTCAAGGGGATGAGGAACGTGGATCACGAAAAGCAATGTGTTGAAGTGTTGCGTTCATGTGATTTATGACTTCAAATAGCAGGTTGATAAATAAAGTAACGGTTAAGATCAAAAAGGAGTAACCTTTAAGTTAGTTGGAAAAAAGGACTAAGCCATCAAAACCCCCCCCCCCACCCCCACCATAACTTGTTGGCCTAATAGAGGGGATTTATATGATAAATGAAACAATTGTGAAAACAATTATTATCATCTCATGCGAACTTATAGATAGTAAGCGCACTTATGAGTACCGTCTGATGGAATATTCAAAGAGGTGTTAAATATATAAATAATATCTAAAGGTACTTTAACGGATGTGTTTGTCTTGAATGGCATCATATTAAGGCTACTGCATCATTATTGTATGGTTGGGAGGTGCATAAGAATGAGGCTGCGCCACCGCTGGGGCAGTTCTCTTTAATTAAACACCATGCTGGAATCAATAGGGGATCGCACCCACTATTGTAAGATTAAATACTACCATGTTAGTGTTATATTACATTAATTTTGGTGTTACAATGTTATGTAGACACTGCTTTGGTGTTAACAGTGTTCGTGTTATTTTTTTAACACTGCTGTGTCAAATTTACACTACTGGTGTATTTAACACACTCTCCTGGAATTAATACGGGACTGCACCCTCTATTGTTAATTAACACCAAACTTTGGTATTAACATTTATATTTGCCACGGTCCCTGATCTTTTAAACCAGAAATGTTGGATTTTGTTATTGTTTGCTTCTATTTTAAAAAACTGTTTTACCTCTAATTTATTTTCAGAGCATATCACCAAATGCATAATGAAATTGTCAAGCAACACCGAGCAGTGTTAAATTCTAATTTCAAACCCGAACGTAACCCCGGCAGCTTTGACACCAACTTTGTGTTAAAATTGTGGTACCACCCCGTTTTTCCAGACAGTGTATAATCACATGCAATGCATTATGGGATTGGTTCAAATCAACCCTCTGAGTTGCACAGTAGGAAATCATAATTTCAAAAAGTTTATGGCCCAATCCCTATATACTTAATGGATGTAGTTTCCCGGCAAAACATTAATTCGGGCTTTCGCTATTCAACATTTCTGCAATTTATTGAAAGGCTGACTCCAGATTTCGAAATACAACTTCTTTTTAGAATAATTTAAAATAGTCTACTAGAACTAAAGGTAAGTCGCCTAAAGGGCTCAATTCTGAAATTGCAATGAATCGGAGTTTTTGTTTTGATGCGTAACATTATGTACAGTAAACTGCGTCCTGGATTCCGTGTATAACAAAATTCCGGATCCGGAACGTTATAACAAAGACATACATTTCTCTACGAAGGACTTTGATTTTTTGAGCTGAGCTATTCTCACACAGTGATTATTATATGGACAAGCATTGGGTTTGCAAAAACACAATTTCCTTTGAAAATTGAGGGCGTCCCTCCCTTGGGAAATCTGGAGTCGGCCCTCAGCTCGTTTTTGGAGGTGGGTTAGCCAATTCATAGGTTTTTTTTTTTCTGTTGTGCTCCTGATAAGTGAAGGTGCACTAGTAAATAAAAAAAAAAAAAAAAAGCAGATAAACTTCCAAATCCTCCTGGCAGGGATCAAAGTAGAATGGGATCACAGTTCATATAGATGCTATAAGAGGTCAATGTGTGCACAACCTATATTAGCCTGGATCATTGGTTCCTGTGACCAAGTAGGACGTTGATATGAAAAAGCATGCAAGAATAACAGCACAAACCAGTAACCCTACCAAATGGAACATACACACAAACAGCCTAACCTACCCTCTCTCACACACACCACACACACCCACACACACACACACACACAAACACACATAAGGCAATCTGCTATTGCAAAATCCCATGACCTTTTAGGCTAGGTTAATTAACAAGAGGCTGTAAATGAGGGAGCTGTTGGTAACCACAAGGAGACTAGGGCTTATTCCTAAAAGTTAATCCCTTAAAGCATATTACACATGTTTTGGAAGGGCGCCCCCAATTTTTCAAAAATTTGGAGATTTTTACACGGTTGCCATTGGTAACTGGCTAGAACTATACCTGTGAATGGTTAAGCTCGAAAATGTCTGTGTGTCCATTTTGTGCTAGACTAATATTATCGGGCATCCGCCGCTAATATTCAACGGCTGCTGAAAACGGCCTTCCAATTGTGAAATCGCCGGGAAATAGCGCCATGTACGTGTCTACGCTCATCCATGATTAGTTTTACTAGTTCGTGCAAGTCATTTAGATGTTATTTTCCTCGAGGTGGCACTATTTCATCATGTGACGGACATAAACGTAGCATTTCCAGCTCTGCCGTTAAGTCTAATCTGAGATCCCCATTCTAATTACATCGCTTATTTTTGATAAATACGCCTTTTTTAGCATTCTCGTTCGCAGGTATAGTTTCCTAGACAATTACCAAACGTAACTGTGCAAAAATATCAAATTTTGAAATTGGTGCGCTCTTCAAAAATGTCAATATTGCTTTATGCATTAGTCGATTCAATTTTAATGATGTGGGCTAACCCTTAAAATGTGCAATCGGAGAGATTGTCTTTCTTGCCCCCTATTTTTTTTTTGCTTCCCCTAACTTTTTTTCTGCCCCCTCTCCCCCATTTTTCCCCCTGACTCAGAAGAAAAAAAATGCCACATTTGGGCACGAATTAGCGATTTGGGCAAAAATCACAAAATTTTGAAAAACAATAAGTATTTTGGGTCCAAAATGGTGTTCTTTTAAAATTAAAAAAAAAAAAATAACTTTGCCCTCCGTTTTACCCCAAAAGAGAAATCTGGCACCGCCACTGTATCTAGAGTCTACTGTTTCACATATCAGGGTTACAAAATGCAAAAATTTGGTTTGTGCAGGGGCAAAAAACGAAGTTGCTCTGATTCTGGTAAGAAATAACACAATTCATTGCCCAGTCTAAATGCTTAAAATAGTTTGCACTATCTTCAATGTTAGTTACTGCATGTGTTGTGTCAAACATGTCATGAGTGTGAAATATCTAAACATAATTTGCATAAACCTATGACCATAGTGGGGTGTAATGCAATCACATTGTGGCCCTTTTTGCTCTCTGATTTGTTAACCAAACCTTTAAGGTAGTCAAAAGTATTCCTAAAAGTTTAATGCTATTAGTGCTATCAATAATGTGTATCGCTTTTTATATAAATTGGAGCAACTGAACATTTTGACACCTATACAACTGAAATTGCCCCTTTTCACCTATTTTAGCTGTTTTTTAGGCTTATGATATTTTGCGCGATGAAACGAAACAGCTAAATTTTTAAGGTGGGAAGAGGTGTAATTTCAGAAAAAAATTGTAAACACTGGGAAGATGCAAACTATGTCATGTTGACTCAAAACTTAGTAAAAAGTATTTCAGAAGAATCTTAGTTTATTAAAATTCAAATTGTACAAAGAAAACATGTTTCGCAAAATATCAGGTCCTATATAGTCAACAAGTAATGTGGTTTATTCCCCCCCCCCTCCAGAGCACTGTTACCGGGAAAATCAGTTCGACCTACCGAGAAACGGAAGGGGAAGAAAGGAAGGAAAGAGAAAGCTGAAAGAGGAAGGGGAGGGAAGAGGAAGGATGGAGCGAAACATAAGGGAACAAAAACTTGCTGGGTCCATCAATTAAGGGGTCAAAATAAGCAAGCTTAAAGACACTATCAGTGATTTGAAAAATATTTGAAATTTGCAGGAATAGCTTCAAAGTGAAGGATACGTCTGTAGAATTCTCATAAGTTACCTTTTCCAACTGAAGAATTGACAGAAAAGGAAGAAAACGCAGTGTTCCAAGATACGATTCCCCATTCAATTACGTGTTGTAGTAAGTGTCCGAACGGACAGTAATGACTAAATTTTCTGATTCTGCCCTTATTAGGTTGCTTCTGGTCTTATCATTTGCAGGGTATGTTAGGATACCTGTACTTGTTACATACATGCAAAAATCTGATTTTTTCTGATTTTCGATTTTCTGATTTAGCAAATCACTGACAGTGCCCTTAAGGTCGAAATGCGTCAAACATATACCAGCAAGATCACTTTTCAAGGATTAAAAAAATGTAGTCTGCCTAAATTTCAGGTTATAGTTCAAGAGTGGAGTTATTAGGCAAAATATGTTTAAGGTCAAAATTACGGCGGTCCGGTAAGTACGTAAATCCTGTTTCTAAAATTGAAAAAAAAAAGTTGGCGTAAATTGAAACCAGCGTTTGAAAATTCTCAAGACTGGAATAATACCGAAAGGCATTGTGGGAAAAAGGGATGCGACCCGTAGAGATGCGTGTTAACTTTTCCGTGTCTGCGAGCACCGAAGTACCCAACAAAAACGTTCAATTTTCTCGCTAGGTTTTGTAGGTTCCGACCCAATTACGATACATATTCAAAACAGTAACGGACCTTCTCATGCAAAAAAATCCATAGAACCCCTTCGTTTTCCGGAGATAGTTAAGATTTAGTTTCATTTACACACATTCTCTATGACCGGGGGGAAGGACATGCCAACCTAACAGCAACAGCGAATTCAAAACGGCATCAACTTCCGGGTGCTAGTCTGTAGGGCGCTCTTACGCATATCGAACGGTTACACACAGACTTGACTAAAAATTAGGCCTGGTCACGAATATTTAAATCTAAATTACCATTATTGAAAAATTACACTATTTTGCAGCGGGGTTAATCCACTAACCCCGACGGATTTTGAAGTCAATATTTTTTCCCTAAATTATCATGATATTACTAAGATCTTTTGAAAAAAAGGTTAAGAGATGATTTTGTAATGTCACTGGGACCAAGACTGCCCCGGTATTTATCCATGGGGTGGGTTTTTCTCGGTCCCAGTGACATTACAAAATCATCTCTTAAAGGTGCAACGAGAGATTTCACATATCAGGTGTCCCTTAAAAAATCGAAAGTAGTGATTTTTGTCCTGATGTAAAGCTTTCCATAAAAATATCCTCATCTGAAAGGATTAAGCTGAGAAATGTTTCTTTGGTACAAAAAATGTGAAATTTCTAATTTTGTATAGGAGCAAATACGAAATTCAGCCTATGTTTTACATTGAAATATAAGCAATCAAAGTCACATGTTTTCTCTCTTTTAAGACATTTCTGTAGCCAAACACAAGGTAAGAAATCATCTATTGAGTGTCTAATCTATATGAAATTATTATTATGACATATTTAGGTGCCTCAAAATCTCTCGTTGCACCTTTAACACTTAACTGCATAAGGGGTTTGCACTTCCGTTAGTGCATAAGGGGGGGCTCCTAGGGACCCATTCATTATTTAACCACTTTCCCAAAGGAATTTTTAGATGAAATCCCTGTTGCCCTATGGTTTTTCACTTGGTATAAATTTAGTGCAAAAACCCACCCCATGGATAAATACCGGGGCAGTCTTGGTCCCAGTGACATTACAAAATCATCTCTTAACACTTAACTGCATAACATACCAAAATTGGGACAAAAAGACGAAGAATGCCAATTAGCCTTTTTGGCACTTGTATCCTTTGGAAATTAATTTTATGTTGAGACATATTCTACATTAGATTATTTTTATAGCTCTGATTATATAAAACTACTCATTTTCCATCAAGTAGAGCCAAAAAACCAACCGTATAAAAATCGGATATTCCGAATTTTGTTGATCTTTACCATCATTCTGATGTAATGCTAGGCATGTTGGTACTCATTTTTGATATCAATGGAAAAGGGAGGAGCATAGATATCCATTTCTACCAAAATCAAATGTATGTGATATTACTGTGTCGTTCTAGGCGTGTTGGTACTTCCTCAGGTTGATTGCCACCTGCAGGCTATATCCAGCACTTTGGGGTCACCCTGTACCTTACCAATCCTCGGTAGATGGTTGTTTTTGCATGAAAAATGTAAATTGACAATTTTGTTTAACAATTTGGTACCAGAAAGGTGACTTTTATCAAAGCAAAAAAAAAAAAAAAAAAACACACACAAAACAAAAACAAAAAAAAAATACAGGGGTGGTAAACGAGGGGTAATTATTACTAAGGTTTTTCTTACATATGTTTGCACACATATAATTGCAAAAACAAATGGGTAAGAACATATATTTTTAGAATTGGTGGCTAAGGGTAAGGTTCATGTAACCCCCCTTAATAATGATAATAAAAAAAACCCTTAACGGTAAGGCTATTTTTTTATTTAAATATTTATTTAAATATTTATTTATTTAAGTACTTACTTAAATATTTATTTATTTGAAACGAATTGCACTCAAAAGCCAGACAACTACCAAAATAATATCACGAAGGAATCAGATACCGCGATTTTTTTCCTGGGGGTGTTACAGGAATCCTCCTGGTCAAATTGATAGTTTTACTATTGATTTCCGTGCGCCTAGCCAATACTGTCCAAATTTCTGACCATTGTCCACACGGAGCACCCGTACTGTACCCTGTGTAGAGCGATTTAACTAATATTTACCAACACACTTGAATCTCTCTCCATATGATTTTGGCCCGTGATTGATACATATTTCCAATATCAAAATATTGATAAAAGTTAAATATTGAAACTAAGAACTGACGCAAAACAGCGTGTCAATCAATCTAAAACAACTACAATTTGTGATCAGAATCTATTTTCGATGTTGAAAATTAAAATGATAAAAAATGACCTTTGGGTTATAGAAGATTAAAACTACACCTTGTGGATAAAAGTAAAGTTATAGCCCATACTGAAGAAACGTCTTTAATATTTATATTTGCATCAAACGTGGGATACATCGGAAAACTAAATTGAAAGAGCCCCATATATATTTCTCTTCAAATTTCTTTAATATTTTGAAAACAAATGTACGTAAGCAGCTTTTGGCGTTTTAGCGCACCGGAGGAAAGTTCACTTGAGCGGCGGGGCGGGTGGTAACCATCCCGCCTCAACTTTCCTTCTTGAACACCCGATTCCTCTAAATTTTGAACCATATGATAGCTGAAAGTTTCTTCTTTCCATTAGTATCAAAATAAGTACAAACATTCCCATTAAAGTACGAAAATACTGGATATATGGTGGGAAATTGATATTTGCCATTTAACTTCACTCTCACCAACAACCACCAACTAACACCCAAACACATCAACCACACTCACAACAAGTTTGTTTCCAGTACGTAGTCCACAACCTAAATGCGAAAAGCGCTTTAAAAATGAAAAAGAATTTCCCCAGAAATGGCTCAAATCGGGAAAATGGCAAGTCAAAACAGAGTAAAAAAAAGGGGGTCTTTCAGTGACAGCAGGTTTAAAAAAGGGGGTCAATAGTGCCATACATCCCCGTCACCTATTTTTAGGGAGTGACCACCCCTCCCCCCGGGCCCACACACATCAGCTGAAGCATAATTCAGTTCTTAAGGTCCCCTTTTGGGATTTTTTTTTAACAGAAGCTATATACTTTTAGCACAGTTTTAGTTCCGAGCATGCAAATTGTTCCAAAGACCCTATACTTTCAGAGACGAAATCAGAATCCCACATCCCAAAGTTCGGAAATTGACAGTAGGCCTAACGTCATAAATTACATGCTCCTTCAGATAAGTGCAAAGTGCAAAATTAATTACAGAAGTTATAAGAAAAGTAAACAGCGCGCGTACGTGAACTGGATGAAAGAAAATTGAATTGGTAATTTCTGTGATTTAATCTATGAAGATCTATTCCGTTTTTATTTACCTCTTTCACGTGTTTGGGGGAAATAGATTATAAAGTGTTACTGGAAGAGGCGGACGCGAGTAATTTCTACCGTGGCAGTGAAACCGGAAGGGTACTGCTTTGTAAGCGGATGTCATGACAGAAGGAAAAGAAACTAAAAGTAAAACTTGCGCACAGATAGCACACCGTCAACTTGTTTTCTATTATGCTGATAGAATTTTAGTTTTCAAGGAATTGATATTTGGCGACCGATTTGGTGTTCTTTTCTTCCGTGTTATTCTGGGACTGAAGAATGAATGTTTTTGTTAATTGCATGCATCGATGCAGCGTCGACAATATGTTTGGAAATGCGGAATAATTAATCAAATTCAACCGAAATGAAATGTTTCACTTTTACTACCAAACTTGATTATCAAGGTTGCTGCTATATGTGGAGAATATAGGGCCTATATGAAAACAGCACCGAAAAGCTATGGAAAGAAAACGGGACTTCGACAACCCATTGTCAGCAACTTCAAAACAAGATGATTTGCAGAACAGTTTTCGTCCTCCGAGTCGACCATTACCAAAGCAATGTAATTTGAAACCGAAGATGCAATTGAATGCGAGAAGTTATTGCACATATCAACGAAATATCCATGGAAACAATGACAAGATTGGTAGGCCTACAGCGAACCAGAGTAATTGTGATCCTGAAGAACGGCGCGGTAATTTTGAACCCTGGATCAGGAGCTCAAAATCAGCGTCGAAACCAGTTGCTGTAGTCACTCCCTGGCTGGTAAGTTCGCCAAAGAATAACAGACGATTGCAACAACAGCAAGGTTCTCTTCCAAGTCAATTCTCAATGGGCAGCCAATCTAACACAACGGCTTCCTATCAATCGCCCATTCCTATTTTGCCAAACCGGAACGGATTAACGGCTTCAAGCCGGCTTGAACTTGGTGAAATTGCAACAAATGCAGAAATTAATCATATGATACAAAAGCTTGTAGTTAGCGATGGAAGTGGGCCAGATGGATTGCAAAGTGTTCATTCTGGACATGCTGAAAGTCAGCGTCTTAATGTAACTCAAGTCAACTCATTAGCTCACACAGGAGGTGAACCGGCCACCTTGCGCTTACCGCCAATTTCATACGGTACATGGACAAGGACACGAAGTGATTCCAGTTCAAGTCGAGAGCGTAATAAAGTTTCAAATATCCGAAACTTGTCAGCGAGGGAAAGACGCCGAATTGCTAAAGCAAACGATGTTGTGTTGAGAAACGCTTCACCACGTCTGCCACAACTGCCAAGAAGGTCTACTGCTGATGTCGCGCTAGCAGAATCTGAGCAAGCTGGGCTAAATAGCAACACAATAGATTACTCTTCCCATTACGCTTTCTGAAAGTGCAAAATACATTACGGCAAAATAGGAAACTTTGCGGATGTTGTGGTGGAAGTTTAGCCAATACAAATGCCCGCTTCGAAATGTTGATAACCGGGCAAGGCCTATTTGTTCACACTGTAGTTATAGCTACTTAAGATGTGTTCAACTTTATCATCATATCCCGTTGTTTTTTCAAATTACGAGGGGCGCAAACTTAATCAACGTATATGGCAAGCCAGTAAAGGCCATAACGGATTGCCCGCAACGCGTTTGCGACCTTTCGGCAAAAGCGTTGCGAGAAACGTTAGCAAAACGCGTGGCGGGACGGTCGGCCAATGGAGAATGACCGAATTTCTGTGACGTATATTTCAAAAATTAGACCACAACGCGTTGCAAAGTATCTAGCAACGCGTTGTGGAAACTCACAACGGTTGCAAGCCTTCACAACGCGCCGCAAGCCTTCACAACGCGGAGTTTGCTGCAACCTCAAAAAAACGCGTTCCGAAGGTTCACAAGCCAAGAAGGGTCATAACGTATTGCCGAAACGCGTTGTGAGAAAGTAGCAAACGCGTTGCGACAGTTTGCAACGCGTGCGGGGCGGCCAACAAAATCATGCATTTCTGTGACGTATTTCAAAACAAATTAGATCAACAACACGCGTTTTGCGGCAATACGTTATATGACCCTTATGGCCTTCACCAACGCGTTGACAATGAAGCCTCACGACGCGTTGCGAGCTTCACAACAGTTGTAAACTTCACAAACGCGTTGTGAAGGCAATAAGGGTTCATTCATAACGTATTCCCGCAACCGCGTTGTGAAGGTTTGCAACGCGTCGTGAAGGTCGCAAACGCGTTGTGAGATTTATATTTTGAAATACGTCACAGAAAGAAATTCATGATTTTGATTGGCTTCGAACCCGCAACGCGTGCCGAACGAATGTCGCAACGCGTTTGGACTGTTCACAACGCGTTGCGGCAAGGCAATACGTTCTGACGTATGGCTTGTGGACCTTAGCAAAGCGTTGTGAAGCTTGCAACGCGTTTGTGAAACTCGCACGCGTTGTGAAGGCCTTTGCTGCACGCGTTGCAAAGTATCTAGCAAACGCGTTTGGTGGTGGTTCTATTTTGAAATACGTCACAGAAATTCATGATTTGATTGGCCGACGTCGCAAACGCGTTGCCGAAATGTCGCAGCGGCTTAAAAACTTTCTTCGACAACCGTTGCAGCAATACGTTATGGCTTATGGGCTTGCCTAAAAGTAGCACCGTACACACTCTTCGATACAATTTACAAATGAAGAGCGCCGCCCAATTACTATCATTACTGAATGGGTGACTCAGATGTGAATACAGCTTGGGGAGGATTTTGGAAATGGAGAATCCATCCAATGTATGTTCATGGCGTTCGAGAGACTTTTTAGACCTCAGCTGGTAAAAATTATATGCGCAAGGAAGGGGAAAATCCGGTATGGTCTCCGCTATCGGTAGACGTTTCATAAGAAGGCCATTGATGCAAAATGTATTACAATTGATTCCCTCATATGCTGTATGACGTGGTGCAGTATGCTTGACGGAATGAATGGCAAAACTCATTTGCATCCATGGGAACTTCATATATGAAACGTTTACCCGGCTAGGGAAGCTGAAGACAGAATTTAAATAAGACTTTCCGTTGTTGAGTGGTTGTTTGTTTTGTTATGTTTTGTAACGTGCCGCTCCATGATCCAATCCCGAGTCAATTGCGCGTTATATATTCACTATGAGATGACTATCTGTGTCGGTATTACTTATTAGATCATTCCTGAACCCACAGTTTCATCATTGCAAGGCGAACCATTCATTTTAAATAAGGTGACAATGGAAAATGCATGGCTATTTTCCGGCAGTGGAACCAAGTTTGAACTGGGAATTGCAATGGGCGTATTGATTGCTGTCAAATTATATGCGCGGAAACGGGTTTGTGGGCGCGGTCAAGCATGGTTGCATGACACGTACAAGACACACATTCGATTGTGTGTTATATTTAGGTCAGTAACCCTGAATGTACTACAATGGCGAATTGCCCATCGGTGACCAGCGTCGGGTGATTGCCACTAGAATTCTCTATAGGGCCTACAGGCGTCAATGGAGAGCTTTGTTTGTGCGTAGGGAACCTGCGTTTTAAAGATTCTATAACGCTACTAATACCAAATGTTTTAAAGGCCTTACTATCAACCTTTTGGAAGTAGCTTTATATGGTTTTTCCCAGGCCAGTGTGGATGAGACGGGTTTAGTTTTTATGGGTTCTCGGCCTGCTTCTCGCGGCATGTGCCCTGGGGGGGTGTGTGTGGAGAGTGTACCCCAATTTTAAATCATAACACCACCTAACACAGGTTTTACCTCTAGTATAAACATACCCATTTAAACAAGGCAACGTTTTCCCCTAAAGAAAGTTTTCCCAAGTACGTACTTTTTCGGGCTCAGTTACGAAATGTTTAAAACGCCCTAAAAAGTTCAGCATGACCTGATAAACCTACTAGTCAGAAAGAATTATGGGCGTTGGGTGGAAAAGGAAATACATGACTTTTTTCTTTAATTAGATTTTAGTTTATGAGGATCTTAGACAATCTAATTTCTAGAAGGCGTGCAAAAAATTTCTGCCAGTGGATTTCTAGAAAATCCATTATGGCCCGTCCACCACGAATTCATTACATTGTTAATACGTTTGTGCTCAATACTGGTTTTCAGCAGGGAATCTACTGAACCGGGGACTTAACTTAATATGACTTTTTTCATATAACAGTACCATTCAAACCAATATGGCTGCCACGAAATCCAATATGGCTCGAAATTGTCAAATTGACCCATATTAACTCATCCAAGTGTTTGTAATAGAGACCACAGTGTGGGCTCTATCAAACAGTAGATTAGAAAACTAAGCCAATATATTATTTTCATTATTATAAACTATATAGGGCATATAACGTTTCTAGTGGATTAACACTTACAAATTCAGCTGACAGCCAATATGGCTGCCTAAAAAGATCTTTCAAACTACAAATTATCATATCTTATAAGTATGGCCGTCATTCTTAATTTAAGCATGTGTTAAACTAAAAATTACCAGATATTTTTTTGTAATGTTCAAAGGACTATTTAAACGTAATTCATCATTTTTATAACTAAATCAAAATCAGATATATGGTTAATGTTATAGGTTTTAAAGAAAGAAATTAAAAGCCATCTTACATTTTGAATTTTAACGAAAACAAAAGTGCCACATACGGATTGTCTTATTTATACCGTAATTAGACCTTTATATTAATAATCGATTGACTTAACTAATATTATTACAGGAAATATTATAGATTTTAAATATCTTTAAAAAGGCGGATATGGCTGCCTATTTAAAGTTTGAGAATGGCTAAATAACACAGAAATGCAGATAAGGGTTTTTAATGATCATATTTACTAAGTACAAAGCATAAGGCATTTACACTGGAAAACATGCACTCTAGACTGCAAAAAAGCACAACACTTGACGCATCGAGAGAAATAAAGATGCGTTCTGGAGGTTGTTCTTACCAATACCACTTGCAGGATGTTCAATTGCAGAGATTTTGGATGTATTCTAATAAATCTACTGAACGATTTCAAGATCATTTAATGATTCAGGCGCTATTTGATTTTTTGGGCAACCAAAATAACATTCCATTTTTCTCGCAATAAAGTGACCAAAGTTACGTCAACTAACCCGTTCTTCGTGCTTAAAAACCTGGGAGTTGCACCAACATTTTGTCTCTATCAGAAATACTTGTTTTGATTTATTTCAGGGACATGGTAGCTGCCATAGGATTTTCAAAAATGCCACTGAACCAATTTGCACACCTCCAACAAAGGATGGCTGTGGTCCTAATGAACTAAAACTCTATTGACCCCCCCTGGACCTAACCCATTTTTCGTTGTACACTGTGTGTTACACTAACACTGTGAAAGGGGCATTATTGTTATTGCGATAAATACGGGAAACTATTAATATTACTAATAAAGAAAATTCCCGTTGCATTTTATTTACATTACGGGCAAAATTTATGGATTTACTGTATTTAACCGGAAAAGGTGCTGTCGGGAAATATCGTTTTTTATCCCCCTGGCTTGAAAAGCAGAGGGGGATATTGAGAGGGTGCGAATGTCTGTTATGTATGTATGTGTATGTATTATGTGTGTGGGGGGATGTTTGTGCCGTTTGGTTAGGTTTTGGTTAGGGTTTTCGTTTTTTTGTGTCTTACTTCGAAAAGTTGAGTCGGATTTAAACCAGGGACTTGGGGTTCATTCATATGTGGAATGGTGTCAAAGGGTCATGGACCACGGTCAAAGGTCATCTGAGGTACTGGTTCCAGACCGCCATCTTGCCAGGGGGGATGTGCAAGTTTACTGCAGTATTTTTAAATTAAGGGGACATTTCCATGATAGGGCCGTAAAAATTCCTCCAACACCTATATCCCTGCGCTATCTAATTTCATTCTACAACTTTGTATTCGCATTTCAAGCCTTAATCCCTATCTCACTCATGAGTTCCTAGTTCCTAAACCCCTCACTTATGAGGACCTTATTGTAAACTAGTTATTTTTATTTAGTATCCTCTCTCTGAGTGGGATTTCTCCCTATCCAAAAAGTGGTGGAATATTCAATAAATTTGTTTTGCTAGGTGAAGAAAGAATGTTTGACGGGCCTTCAGGAGTGAGGAGAATGGTGGTCCTCACGGAAACCAGACACTTCATCCCCGTACAATTTTCAATCCCGAGAACCATTCATCCCCGCGACGATTCATCCCCGAGACATTTAATCCCGCGACGATTATCCCTGAGACACTCATCCACCGTACCCTTTCATCCCCTACACTTTCATCCCCGTCTAATATA